>OMNZ01015385.1:696-11853 GCA_900303255.1 Lesueurigobius sanzi | reverse complement strand
CGGGCATGATGGGTAATGTAGTTCGACATCGAAATAGCGCAGTTAAACCATGTTTTTTCCGAAAACAAGATTGAGTTCATGCGTACTTTTGTCACCTACATGTGACTGTAACGGCCAAATTCCACAAAGTGATCTCTTGGTGAGTAAAAATTGCTTGAATTAAAGAATATATGACCTTATTCTGAGTACTTTTGACTTGCCAAGTGAAATTATCTGCCAATGGAACAAGTATTTCTGCACTTAAATTAAGAAAAAATGACTTCTTGCGCTAAAAATTAGATATTGAATCCAAATTTACTTGAAATTATATGCTTTTTCTTATTTTAAGTGCAAAATACTTGTTCCATTGGCATATAATTTTACTTGGCAAGTCAAAATTACTCAGAATAAGGTCATATATTCTGAATTCAAGCAAATTTAACTCATCAAGAGATCACATTTTGCAGTGCATGACCAAAATACGGAGGACCTCTATTTTTCTGGTCCGTCTCCGCCGCGTCGGAGAAGTTAAACAGACTTCATAGATCTCGCGCATGCGCTACTAGACTTGACGCACCCAGGCGGAGCGGTGTGGGGGCCGATGTAGTGGGCATTGAGCGTTGCGGGAAACTCGGAGGCAGCCCGCAGCGGTGCGTGGCGGAGAATGTGGAATTTGAGCGTAAGATTGCTTTATCACCACATACGTAGCTAGTTAGAACCCAAGAAAACATATTTTCAAAGTTATAGACTTTTGTCGATATTCCGATGACAAAAATGAATGGGATTCTTACTTCCAGCAGCAGGGCGGGGCTTGTAGTGACTGTGATGCTCCATTGGTTGCTTCCACGTGACATCACAACTTTGTAAAGAGCCTACAGTTCAACACTGAGGAACTGAAAACTGCGGGTAACCATAGTAACTGGCCTAATGCAGATTTGTAATCTTCATTTATTGCTAATTTCTGTAATTCTTGGGCCAATCCACATGAAACAAAAAGAAAGTCCAATGTCTTCTCTGTCAGCACATATGAACTAAGGTTTAAGTATTTTCTCATAAAGGTGTCCAAAAGATAGGCCAGTAGAAAGGACTTTCAGCCGTAAGAATAATATGGTTTGTGAATCTAATCTCTATCAAATAATGATCAGGGAAAACATTTGGACATTTTCTTTTGGGAAATTTCTTTCAAAAACGATTTCTCTCCCATAGAGTTGTATTGGCACCTGCTCCGACTGAAATATAAGTCTATTCTATGAAAACAACCAATAAGCATTAGCTGGTACGGAGCACCATAGTCCCGCCCTTATCCGGGCTCTTTCTGGTGCCAGGAAGTAAAAATCCCTTCAAAATCTCCATAGTCTTTTCGAAAAATTCTAATTGTAAGAGTTTAAAAGCACGACGGAGGCTAATCAGCTACGTGCTACCTGCTAGCCATAGCGCGGATATTTTACAAGCACGAAAATACCAAATACTTGAAAACACACCAAAACTTTTTGGTTTGCAACGATTTGGATGCAACTTTAATTTATTATTGTGTGTTTTATGCCCATAAGTCTCCACGTAGCTGATTAGCTGCTATCGTTCTTTTAAACATTTGATTTTAATTTTTTTTCAAAATGTCTGCAATTTTTGAATGGGATTTTTACTTCCGGCAGCATCCACAATGGGCGGGACTCCATTGATCCTTCTTAGAGCGTCTTAAAAGTAATTTGCCCCGAGGCCCAAGACCAGGGGGGCCCATGAAGGAGCCCATTTTCTATTAAAAATTATAGAAAATGTAGAAGGGGGGGCCCACGTGAACTCTTCTTGCCCTGGGCCCCTGAAAGTCTCTCAACTGCCCTGGCCACAATTATAAATAAGTCTAAACTTACAGAATTCAAAATGACATGTATAAGCTGTGACTTTATGTTAAAATGAGTTAGTTATGTTGTTGTGGTTGAATCCAGATAGCAACAGAACAGTACTTTTTTTTCTTTTTTTTTCCTTTCTTTCGCTTTGAAGGTGAAGGTGATTTAGACGCGTAATGGTGCCGTCATGTGATTTCCTCTCCCACATGTTGAAGTGGCTTGCCATAGAACAACACTTTCTTTCACTGTGGCCTTTTCTTCCTCCGTCTGTGTCTCATCGTGTCCAGCTGATGGCATACTTTTCTATTGTCAACTAAATCCTCAAGCTTTCTCCCTCTCTCTCTCTCTCCCTCTCTCTCTTTAGTTTAGCCTGCCGCAGAACCCTTAATCACTCCTAATCCACTAGCATCGCAGCACCGACTTTCAAAATATCAATGAGCATTTTCAATAATATAATGCCAGTTTTTCTTCTCTCCTTGCAGCTTTTTCACCTAGGCAAACAGCATTCCGATTCGGAGGTATTTCATTTCAAAACCCACGCTTTTGACATGTTGTATTTGAGTGACTTTCAAACCACTAATCCTCATGTTTTTTGTGATATTTTCCAGCTATGAAAACCCCCCAGAAGACTTCACGGAACCAGCACCTTCTCGCGCGCACTAAAACGTCACACTAACACTTTTGTATAATATAACATTGTGTGGCTTATTGTAAAAAGGTATATGTCCAGAATCAGTGCACTACAGACAGTCACAATATGCTCTGTTTTGATAGCGATGTGTAAAAATTAGTCGTTTTTGATACATTTTTTGATATTAGATCCGTATTTTTCACTGTTACACAAAGCCTCGTCACACAGGCGATCAACTAGTTGTCTACATGAGATGTGTTTGCATTAAGTGCTTGCATTGTTCCACATGAGCAAAAAAATGAAGGGAAGAATTACGCCTTTGCATTATGATGTAAATTTATGACATGTAAGGGACTAAATTATTTGAAAATATATTACAAAGGATGTTTTGTACAGGAAAACATTGATCTTAGCATAGACTGTGCTAAAAGTCACATGCAAAATGACCTGTAAGCCCTGTGAGTCATTGGTGTTGAAGACTTCAAACGATTATTGTACAATTTTTGAAAAAGAAAACCAAATGTGGAAGTGACCAGTGACTTTCTTCAGTGGCTTTAAAATGTAGCATTCAGTCTTACACTGTTTTGCCAATATTAGGTTGTTATACAACCAGAAATGGACCAAGATTATCCTTAACATAAATTTAAATGCCAATATTAGATTCTAGATTCCAGTAGGAGGCATCAAAATATAAAGAAAATAGAAAAATAAAGGCTAGGCTAATAGGCTTTCACACTTAACTCGAAATATCAAACAATACTTCACATTATTGTCAACAAATCGCTTTACAACGTTTACAATTGAAGTAAATTTGAACGTAATATTAGTCTAGTGTTCAAAGATATTGTAATCCGTGGTGCATTGAAAAGCTCCAAGCAAGTCCCTGTTTACAGTGTGTGCATATGTAGATGGCTTTTGATACTACTGATGGTACACCGGACTGGGTTTTCTGCAGTAACTTTATGTACTACTGATTTGAAGGCTACTGTGTCGTACCACTGTAAAGACCCTCACTCATCATCACGTATGTACCATTTCTATCGATTGTATTCCACAAGCATCGTCATGTTCTACCTCCTCATCTCCTCTCTCATGCCCAATCCGGACGCATTTGAATATCAAGTCATGTTAATTAATAAAGGTAACAAAAGTGTGATTTTTTTTTTCTTTTTTCTTCTTTCTGGTGTGTGTTTTGGCTGCAACTGTGCGGCGACACCTCCCACTCAAGGTCAGGGTCGGGCTTCTTCGATGTCTGTCGCTACTTCGCCTACTTGAAATTCCCTTCTTCATCAAACACAGATCAAGACTCAAGCCGTGACCAGCTAGTTTATCTTTTAATCATCTGTTGAGTTACAATCTTTCAAATGTACAACTCATGACATTTACAACAAACATTTACGTTTATAGTACTCGATGCAGTTACTATGGATACATCTCCAAAGGCGTGTCTTCGTATAAGCACAAATCTGATAAATAACCGTCATTCATACCGTTTAAAAAAAAAAAGAAGAAAGGAAAACAGTGGGCACGGGAACACGCTTCGGCATGTCCACAAACGTGTGACAGTGATTCTGACAGCCTCGAGCAAGACAACCCCAACAATTCAGTCAGAAAACCGATAGAATGTATACACTCGCCGGCCACTTTATTAGGTGCAACCGCTTTTAGATGAGATGAGATGAGGTCACTGGGCTGTAACTTTTCACACGTATGAACAAGAAACATGTGCAGCCCAGTGGTTAAGTCGGCAGGCTGTGTTTTGAATGTCAAACTTCTCTTCACAACCTTTCACACTCCGTTGTCTGGTAAAAAGTACCTAAAATGGAAAGGCCAAGGCTAAAAAACAAACAGAATTTTAAAAGCATGGAGAGATCGTTCCCACTTTTTTTCATATACACTGCCTATTCAAGTCCCCAGAAATGAGGTCAACATGTTTAATAATAAGAATAATGCATCCTTTCTAGATCCTCAAAGATGCTTTATGCATTCATAATGAGAGTCAGAGCACATGCTATGTACCAGAGATGTATTAATTGTAGGTAAAAATGCTTTGTTTAAACTACTATATCGCAAACATGTGACTTGTTAATTGCGTCTAGAAGCGTTGGAACACGTGTACCTTCTGATGTGGCCGGAGAGTGCATTTTAAAATCCTGTAGTGGCATGGGTTGTGCTTCATCTTGAACTTGGGGCGTGCGATTTTTAGGCCGAGGAGGAGCAGCTGTGTGGTCATTGCAAAGCACAAGTAAAAATAGATCCTTGGAGGTGCATGATTTGTATTCGTAAAAAAAAAAAAAAAAAAATGTCCTGGTGTCTGCCTGGGACGACGCGGCCTTTTCTTTTTCATACCGTTGAAGCCTTTTCGACGCAAGTGTAACATTGAAAATTGGGATAAAAACTTGCGATCCGAAGAATGGAAAAGGAGAGTAACGGGGACGAGTGCGGGGGAAGCTGTGTTTGGTGTCGGTGGAGCTGCAGAACACTGGACTAAAACATGCACAGTCTCTAGGCAGTTTCACTATCGTATAGCTACATGTGACACAACTGGCGCGGCGTGGATGGCTGCTTTATAAAAAGTCTAAAGAAAGGGTTTTTTTTTTTGTTCTTTTGTGCACAATTTCACTGGTGTGATACCTGGACATGAGTTCACAGCTATGGTCTATTGCGAGTGATGCTTCATTTCTGTTTGGAGCCATTTGTAGCAGATGCATGCACAAGTTGATGATGGACTTCACGTCACGCGACGGTGGGAGCCTGTGACAATCCTTCGAAATGTCCAATCCCATTTAAATGAATTACTAATATGGCTTTCAGGGGACAACTTCTATACCCCAAAGTCTAAAAATGCTTCAAGTTTGGCTTTAGAGACTAAGGAAAATAATAATTTGAAGGAAGCCAGTTTCGCAAAGATATTGTACTCGTTAAGACTAAAAAATAACAAGCAGAACTCCATCATTACAGTGAATGAATCGGACTGTCCATCACAGCTAACAGTATTCAGGCCTGTATCAATCTGTAAACAAAGTGCAAAGTATTTATTCTAGAATTTTAAGAGGCTGTTTGCCGTTTTTAAATAGACGTTCAATGTTCAAAAAAACGCCTCGCCTACCTTTGTAAAACTGGCCGGGAAAAGAGATACGGACAGGTGCACGACTGCGGCGCGAGCGGAGTGGGGGATGTAGTGTTGTGATTGGACCAGAGGCTGGCAGTAAACGACATGGTACCTTGGCACGTGACGAGGGGGCGGGGCGGAGGGGAGGAGGGTCAGGCAGGCGCTTCATGTTCGTATGTGTGTTTACGGTGGATTCAGGAAGTGTTCGTCGCACTCGATTTATTACCACGTTGTTATGCAATGTCTGACTCTAATCCGGGGAAATGTTCAAGGAAGAAAATCTACACTCAGGCTTGTGTAGAGGCTGTAGCTTTCATGGGAGTTCACCACAGACTTAAACAAACAGCACGACTATGATTGAGAGCGATGGGATCAGTCTGCAGTTGTTGTATAGGGTCTGAATAAATGTCTTTCTTTTTTTCATAGCTGTATGTTTTAGTATCAGACTGCTACATAATAATACAGTAATAATTGAGAGAGGTCTGAAAACGTTCTGAACTCACCGCACGTGTATATGTATGTGCGTATGTGTGAGGAGGGGTTATGGTGTCATGGGGGGGGAGGGGGAGGGGTACACAGTCCTTTTAGCTCTGGGCCGTTAGCCTCTGCTCCGTCAACGAGGCCTGGTGAGACACTGTCTTGTTTTCGTGAGCCCGCAGCTTGGACACGACGTCGATGAACGCCAAGCTCTGGACTTCTTTGTGGAGAGGCTCTGAGGAAACGAAGGGAGATGGCTAAATGAGGAAAACAGCACAGCGCAAAGCCCATCACAGTGAAAAAGTGTTGTTGTTGATGCTGAAGTGTGAAGAAGCGTCGTCTAGAGACAATGATCATTTCTTTTGACATTCAATTTGATCGGATTTAGCCGTTTTAGAATAGAATAGAAATACTTTATTGATCCACATGGGAAATTCATCAATTGCTGCAGCTCCAATAAATAGTAAAGCATTAAAAACATCAATAACATTAACATTTTTCACTCCTGACACTTCATATGTGCACTCAAGTAAACAGAGAGCTTTAAGGCTATGCTTTGTTTACAATGTGCCGTCCTCAAAATATTGAATTTGGACCATCTCCTTGGAAACGAAGAGAGGGGAAACCGCTTACAATGAACATGCATGATCTTAGAGGTACTTCTTACACCTATGCTGAAATAACTGCTTGAATATTAATTCATTAAGGTTACAGACGACTTTAAACACAGACTTATTGATGACTCACCAGAGCCCATAACAGCACAGATGAGGATCATGGAGTTGTATTTGATTTCAGGAGCGCTCCTCTCGTCCGACAGCAGTTTGTGAAGCACAGACACCAGACTGGAGCCCACAAAGTCCTTCTCCGCAGCCACTGGAACAGCAGAGCCTCATGTTTAAATCCACACACTTCACATATAGCGTTGCCCTTTCCCATTTTTCCCTCTTACCCAGATCGAGCGCTGCGATGAGGCCCAACGCCACCAGTGCTTCGTTCTGCATGATCATATGCTCGCTGGTAGCCATGGTAACTAAATGTTTGACGCCCCCGCACTGGATGACGGTCCGGACAACTTTCTGTGATGTAGAAACAAGTTGGAAAACACACGTGAGCTAATGTTAACCGACAGGCTGAACCAGACGTCGGGGCGGCCGTGCTCGGACCTTGGATTTGCTGTGTCGGATGAGAGCGGACAGCAGCCTGTTGGACTCCCCCATGACTCCAGCGTGATCTTTGGCTTCGCACCACTCCACCAGCCTCTCCACCAGCTTCACGTTGGTCCCCAGCTGTTCGGCCGCTTCAGCTAAAGGAGGAATAGAGAATAGAGCATCCTATTGGTTAATTCTGACAACAAGTAGACTTTTTGAATACATTTTAGGTAGTATAAAAAGCTGTAAATTGCTGAATTGAAGATAGCACTGTGACGAGCTAGATTTTAGTTAAATTTTGATAGATGTTGACTCGTTCCTGTGTTGTTGAATTTGTATAGTTCGGGGCTAGGGCTGGGTACCTTTCATGTTTTTTCGATACTAGTACTTTAACGATACTTGGTTTACGATACCGATACCTGAACGATACCTTTTTCGATACCTATACTAAATTATTGGTAAGTAAATATCTAGAAGTTTAAATGACCCAAATTCATCTTATTTATCTAAATTTGAGTTTGAGTTTTGAGTTGCTTCAATAGATTTCTAATTAGTTCTTTTTTATTTAAATTAATTTACCAATGGGGTCAGAAAATTGGTCTTTGGGCAGTTTTATTTCCCTAATTCAAGTGAGATTACCTTAGAATCAGTAAAAAATGAAATAAACCAAATACTCTAGATGACGGTAGTAAATCTGTCTAATCTAGTCAAAACTGCTCTAAACAAGACTAATATTCTCAAATCGAGTCATTTATCCACATGCTTGATTTTAGTTTTGTTGTAGAACCATAAAACAGAACAATAATGATCATTTATTCTATAAAATACTGTTTCTTTTAGTGTTTGTATCATTTATTTGAGCTGAAACACCTGAGCCCTTTCTTTACTGCAGTCTCAGATCCACCAGGAAGACAAATTTGCTTTCTAACGATAAATATTTTTTCGGTACCAGTTTTCGGTACCAATTTATTATTCGGGGCTCTTTGATCGAAAAAGAAGAAATGCAAATAGTTACATCGGGAGCTTGGATCTTGTTTCCACTTCTGTTCATTTCTGTTTTGACAAAAATATCTGGATAGTCGTTTTTTTTAATTCGTCATTGATCATTTGCTTTCACTGTTTCTAAATCCCTGACTGACACACAGGACTGGCTCGGAGTAAGCTGCCAAAGAAGTCTGCAACTGCTGCCAACTGCTTTACATAACTTCAATAGGGACTGTAATAAACATGAGCTCTCCAGTGAATTGGGAGCAGCTTCACCAAAAAACAGAAAGGGATTAACTCATAGAATGGAAAAACTCTGATGTACCCTGCGTATCGATGAGCATTCTTAATGTTCCCAGTAGTTTAAACTGGACAGGAGGCATCTCTGAAGGCAAGAACTTCAACACCACGTCTGCCACGCCAGCCGACAGCATCTTAGATTTGTTCACCACTGGAAAGTAGCACATTCATTTGAGAGTGACACACCTGCAGGACTTTATTGCAAAGCATTTTTGTTGTGGGAATTCGCTCACATTTATAATACAAATTAGAACGATTAAAGAGTAGACATTGGATCTTCCTACCAGGTATGGCCAGGTTTCTCAGAGCACTGAGGGCTGCGTGTTGTACCGTCACGTTTCCCTCTTCAACATGTCTGTCCAGCAGCTCCAGAAGCTTCTGCACAATCCCGGTGTCCACCATGTGAATACAGTTCCCATCTGTACAGAGACAACACAACAAACTCAATGTGTGGACAGTCACATATAGTAGGTAATATTACACACATTTTTCCATCAGAAAATACATTTTTGCAGGTGATGCTGATTTTTTCCCCCAAAATGTTGGTAACAACCCATGAAATTCATTCACACATGGAAATAAAATGAACCATAGATATTCATAAATTATATATTGATAAACTAGTTGCATGCATTACTCAGATGTGATTTTCTTAACTACAGGCCAGGTCCCCAGCCATAGATGTTTGATTTCTTGCATGTTGGCCAGACTAATCACTAGGCAGGCTACAGAGGCTGTAGATACATTGATATAGATCAGTGGTTCTCAACCGGAGGGTCAGACCTTTGATATGTGAGGCATATTTTCAATGTAGTTTGAATTGAAAATGTGTCCTGTGAGGATTGTCATACACCAGCGAATATTAAACTGGGCTCATGTCTAAAAACATTGAGAACCGCCGATATAGATAGATACAGATCGAACATTAAAAATGGCTGCTGCAGTGGGTTGTGTTGTTTGCTTGGCTTCTCTAAAAGAGTTTCTTCTGAAATGAAACCCTATTTTCCATGCAACTGGATCTACAGCTACATATCTCCAATTAAACTAAAAGAAAGGAATAGATCTCACGTAACATTTCTCCGATTTACTCTGCACTTGTAGGATCCTCTTTGAAATGATGTTCTATGGAAGCAGTACCTGATTGTCTTAGTCTTAGTCATTCTGTATAACTCGCCTGTGATGTTGGCTCCTTCAATCCTTAATTTATTTGCTCACATTCATACCAACAAATTATTATTAATGATGCATCTAAAATGTATATTGTTGAAAGCTTTCCAACAAAATTCAATTCAATTCCCTACCGTTTCGGGCAAAGTTGGCTATGGCGAGTGCCCCGGCGAGCTGTAGCTGGTGGTTGTTTGAGGGGATCCAGGACAGGACTCTCTGGAAGACACTGCCCTTTCCTCCTTCAAACAGCTTCTGCATGGACTCATCTGGAAAGAAAAGAAGTCTCAAAATATGTCCAACGATTTGTCATAAACTGACGATGCCGGACAAGGATTCATGAGTGACCCACAGGAGAGCATCCATTCATCAGGTCACAGCTCATTTCAGTCTAAAAATAGCCCCTATAGCCAGGTCTTAAGAGGCGCAATGAAATTTTAAAACCAGACCTGAATTATTTATTATCCGTGTTATTATTGGACAAGGCCAGTTCATTTTTACATGTTTCAGAATGGGCACTTATTCAGCACAGAAAAATGTCCAGATGGATTTCAGTCCTATGTTAAAAAAAATAATTATGATGTAATAAAATCCTGCAAGATATTCATTACTAGAGCAACTTTCCAGACTTTGTAACTCCCCACAGTTACTTCCTCTGCCGTGACGCTAGGTGTGTACCCTCATATTGTAGAAATGAAATGGACTTTTAAATGGTTTTTAGAGTCACCTCCGAGCAGCAGCAGCACCATGAGGTCTGAGGAGGTCTTGAGCTGAGCGATGTCCTCCTCTTGCTCCCCGTCCACCGTCTGAGCCACCACCTGCAGCAGGCACTCCACCAGCCCGGCCTCCACCAGCTGCAGCTTGATCACGTCTGGACAGCACAGCAACAACAACTTCAGCAAATCATATCCATCGCTTCAATGTGTTTCTCACTTTGATTTTAATAGAAAAGACATTGTTTTTGTTTGGGCATAAATTATTCTACTCTGATCAGGGCTTGAGATACAGTTTATTGCTCACTGGTGACTATGCCTAATCTTTATCAAAAGTTGCAAGACAATTAGGGATTTTATATGCCTCAATTACATTCAGTGTTGGGGAGTAACGAAATACATGTATTTAAAATACTGTATTCAGAATACTTATTTTGAGTAACTGTATTCAGGTACAAATACTCTCTCATTTGAGGGTATTTTGAATACAGTTACTTTTCAAATATCAAAGGAATACAGAGAGAGAGAGAGAGGAAGGCGAGAGAGAGAGAGAGAGAGAGGAAGAAAAAAAGAAGAAAAAAAAAAAGAGGAAAAAAAGGAAGAGGAGAGAGAGAAAGGAAGAAGAAAGAGAGGGGAAAGAGAGAGAGAGAAGAAGGAGAAAGAGAGGAGAGAGAGAGAGGAAGAAGAGAGAGAGGGGGAGGAGAAAGAGAGGAAAGACAGAGAGGAAGGGAAGAGACAGAGAGAGAAAGAAGGAGAGAGATTTTAGTGCCCAATTTGGGTCCAATAGGGTTTAAGAGGTTAA
>OMNZ01015373.1:19105-39432 GCA_900303255.1 Lesueurigobius sanzi | reverse complement strand
TTCGACTTTACCCCCCTGCATTCAGTCACGACTCCCCTGTGGAAGACCTATGGCCTAAACCCTTCCGTCACAAATTTTGCGTAATGATGTTGGCTTACTCACTTTTGCATCTCTTTTCTTTTTTGTGGCATGAATTTGTTTGACCAAATAAACTAAACTAAACTAAATTAAAGATAATCATCAAATTGGTCCTCTTTACTACAGAGGTTTTTATTCCATTGTTAATTAATATCGGTCTGACTTCATGGACTGGCTAAATGGATGAATTAGCTTTAATGCAGGCTAAATGAATTAGCTTTAATGCAGAAGTTGTTAACCTACAAAACTTTCCAGACATCACGCAAAACGTTCCCTAACCTGATTTTATTTAGGCTGCGTCTCATTTGAAAACTACATTTATTTCTGTTTCTACTTAGAGAAAAAGAACTGGATGAAAACCAATGCATCAGACTGCCAAGACAAGTGAGTACATTGACCTAAATGTGTAAAACTTCAGCGGCTTTTTCAGCAACCGTTTTGACATTTGAAAATAGACAAATTTCTTTTTTTTCAGTCTTCAGTCACATCTAACTAGACATATTAATTAAAGAGTTTTATAAGCAGAGAAACTGGCTATGTTGTGGCAAGTGGGTCTCGTGCACATACAGTACAGTTTTGGTTAATAGTTTATTACTTATGTCCAGGAGGATATGGTTTTGATAACTCTGAATTGCTCTGGTTAGTTCACAAGACCAACTAAAGCAAAGTGTAAAGCTTCTTCGCCAATTGTTGACCCTGCGCTCTTCGCACATCTCTTTAACCCCCCACCCTCCACCCTCCTACTTCATTTTTTCTTTTCAATCATATCAATTTCACTTTATTGAATGCTAACACACCATGAAAAACGGCAAACCAAAATAATCTGCTAAGCATTTCAGAGCTTGGCAGCAGACGCCGGGAGTTGAGTTCCACAGAAGGAAAAAATGATGGCAGGCACAAGTCCAAATGGCATGTTTGTTCTGTAGCTCTGGGAACGGGTATTTTCATTGGATAGGGGGTGGCATAATATTATACTGTGAAAAATTAATAGATTTCAGAGTATAATTACTGTCCTAATAGCACCCTGAAGTGAATGCAAGGCAGGGAATGAGGAGGATGACGAAGAAGATTTACGATCTACTCCAGAAATGTGGCAGTCAGGCGGCTTCACCATTTTGTATTCTTAAAATATGTGTTTTGGCATCTGAAGTGCCCTGTTTAGACCTCATGTTCTTTTTCTTCACAAAATTGGTTTGGTGGAATACGCTGAAATTTGGCCCACGGTGTTCTCTCAGCTCTCTCTAAATTACTTCCAACCTGATACTTGTGTCGTCGGGTAGAGCAGGTTAATGATTTGAAAAACGTCTTGCCACAAAGTAAATGAGCAATGGTTGAGGATGGGCCTGGATTGTTTTCAACCATTTTTAAAGCCACAAGTTCACTCTTAAGCACCAGAAAGGACATTTGGTGTAAATAATTCATGTAGCACATCCGCCATAAAAGGATGCAATGGAAAGACACTTTTCTCTTATTTGATATTGCACAGTTGCAGATAAAATGAGCCCCAGGGCTAAAGTTTTTTCAGGGCCCCCCATATACTGTACGTCTGTCTGTCGGATTGCTCTCTCTCTACAATGAAAGGAGAAATGAATGAATGTTTTAATTTGAACATGCACAAGTCACTTTTTAAACATTGTACCAGTTAAAAAAAAAAAAGACTCATTTGTGAAAAACAGTTACATAATGACCCCAATTTGGGCTCCGTGGCCCTCGCGGGGGAACCTTTGCCACTGCCAGACTGATGGTGGGGGGACACGTTTAAAGGGGAGGTCTGGGGGTCCTACCACAGAGATTTTTTTTTATTTTAATGGTGCAATTTGGTGTATTCTCATGAATTTTAACAAACCAATAGGTACATTTTTTCCTCCAGTGTCAACTAAAAATGTCTCAGACCTGGTTTAGTCCTGATTTAGTCCTAGTTCAGTCCTGGTTTAGTTCTGCTTTAGTCATGGTTTAGTCTTGGTTTACACCTGCTGTAGACCTGGTTTTGTCCTGGTTTAGTCCTGGTTTAGTCCTGGTTTAGTCTTGTTTAGTCCTAGTTTAGATCTGGTTTAGACCTAGTTTAGTCCTGGTTTAGTCCTGGTTTAGTACTAGTTTTGGCCTAGTTTAGTTCTGGTTTAGTCCTGGTTTAGACCTGGTTTACACCTGGTTTAATCTTGGTTTAGTCATGGTTTGGTCCTGGGTTACATCTGGTTTAGTCCTTATTTAAAAGTCATCTGATAAAGCCTCACACATGAGGGAGTATGCAAAGAGAGAAGGGACTAGTTTGACGACCCGCAACAGAGCACACACATTTTCTCCTTATGCCCATGGGCCCTTCAAACTGCTCGGCCCCTGGGTTTAGCCCCTGTAAACCCCTGCATTAATCCGGCCCTCGTTGCAGAAATTAAATGTTGAACATCAAGAGTCTTCAACATTTCACTTTGTAAGCTACTTCTACACAACACAAAATGGTAGAGGGCCACTCATGCTTCAAAGGCACTTGTGTACCTTGAGTTAGACGTGCTGATATTTGAGTAACTTTTCACTTTACTGCTTTACTGTGTTTCCCTAAATGTTCCCAACAAATCTAAAATTAAATTTGACTGAAGTCGCTGTACTTGCTTTACCTATCAATCAATTTATTTTCGTATAGCCCAGTATAGCAAAAAAAACAAAAAAAAAACCCTTGTCCGAGAAAATAAAAACCCTTTGTCCCACTCATTGAAACACATGCATCTTTTGTTTTACTTTGGCTGATACAAAAATAAACAGCGCATGGGCACACTTTCTGAAGCATTGCGTCTCTCTTTAGCACTATGTTTATCGCCCTCTCAAAGAGTTGATATTTTAAGGCATTATTTGCCCGAGGGTGCAGACCTGCTGAGTGAGCAAGGCTATATTCTCTGCACACATCTTCAACAGCAGCGTTTCAGAGTCACAGACACTGGGGAGCTGTCTAATTCCAATATTGGAACTTCACTCAGCCTTGTGTTTTAGCCCAGGACTTGTTAGAGCTACATTGTTGCTCTATTTCATTGGCAGGGGGTTATATTCTGTTATGTATTCTGTAAACTCAAATATGAATAGAGTTCAATTCATCGATCATTGCTAATACACTAAAAAGTCAAATACGCACTAATACAGGATTGTTTTTTTTTCTTCTTTGCATAAAAAGTTCCACAATGCACCTTTAAAGCAACGCTACGAAACATGGCAGCTAGCTTTAATGTTGCTATACGTCACAAGAGCAACTAAAATACTATTCAATTCAAAACAATTATGCATGCGATATTAAATATGCCACAGATTCTTGATAATCCCCAATACGTATGAAGCAAATGACTCCATAGAAGCCGGCGTGCACATCTCAGCCACACAATCAGCCATTTAGAAAAGCAATTCATTGACATCTCTCAAGAAGCGTCAAAAGCACTCCTCTCCGGCTCACATTGTAGGGAGAAAATGACGCCGGGAAAATTGATTGTTTCCATTCAGATGGCTCTATGATTAAATATTGAACTGTGTGGTTATACTGAAAGAGAGTAATCACTGTGGCGGCCATCTTGACAGGAGACAAGTGGCATCAATGTCACCAGCAGAGGAAAAATCAGATCGGATTCATGCTGCACAAGGACCATGCTGAATAGGCAATAACGCCAGGCTAGTCTAAACCTAATCACCGCTAACACAGCACACATCAATGGTCCCTATTCAGGTATGGATTATCTATGTGGCTACGACTGGTAAATGTGTCCTGAGTGGTCAGAAGTGCTTTATTTCCTTACATTCAGGGTCAACCTCCTCCCTGCGTTTCCATAGGGCTAAATGTGTGCATTGCTGTTTTTCTATTGATCCCCCACTCAAGCCCTCCAAGTGGAGTTTATGCACTAAATTTAGTTTAGTGCTAAGGGTCCTTATTAATAATGGATAGATCAGCAGCAGGGGTGGAGAAGCCATCAGCAATTGATCTGGACAAGAAGCAAGGAGCCCACTTCTGAATTAATACATAGTAGCCAGTACAATACATTCCTGTAAGAAGAGAAGAAGCCTGTAGTTTAGAATGTGTGTGGTGGGCACTGGGCAGGTAGAAATGATCTGGTAAGGTAAAAGGTAAAGGTAAAGGAGATATGTCAAGTTAAATCGACTTTTGGAGCTTTTAACCATGTAACAATGTTGTTCCCTCGTCAAAAACAGACCTGCATTTCACTTCATTCACACATTATTGAATTAATCCCGTTTGCGTTGACTTCTGCAGTGCTTTGTTTTCTACTTTCTGGAACAATTATGTACTTGTTCAAACCTCCAAACATTTTTAAAGCCAATAATCCAATATTGGATCAGTTCTGAGCAGTTCTGTGCTCATAGCATGGACACAGCAACTCCATCGCGCTACTAGCCACATGTTTATATCTGAGCTAATGTTTATTTTTACCATGCACAGACATCCTAATGAAAGATTTTAAGTCTGTTTTTAAGATTTCTATGCATGCTATGTCTACTTTAACCTCTTAAGCCCTGCTGTGTATACATATCCTCTGGAAGGCTTTTAACAGCTTGTAAAATGTCTAAAATGTTCATATTGCTCTCAAATGATATGAATGTCTATGGGGATACTGTAGATGTGAACATTTTCAAGAAAATCATAGTGGGCCTGAGTAATTGAGGTTGAAAGACAGAAAATATGAATTCTGCCTAAAGAAAACACACATTACAGCAGGTCAGCAGCTTGTTTTCATTGTAAAGAAGCAAATAAACATCATAAATAGTAACTACTGCTAATTATTGACTTTTTACCAACTGTTTATCTGTAGCAATAAATAATTGAAAAGTTATTGAGGTTTCGATTTAAAATAGTCAGAAATAGTCTGCCAAAATAGGCAGAATCCCATTATAATAAATAGGGCACAATTTGACACTTTTTGGCCCCCAAAAAATTGTAATTGACAATTTTGGATCCTATTTATATATTTGGTCATAAAATTTTTTCAAGAAAAAAAAATACACTTTTTTAAAAATAGATTAAAATAAACAAGGATTGTCTCTAAAAGTGGCAAGTCCCCAAAAATGGGGACGCTAGGGCTTAAGAGGTTAATACAATTGTACAACAAAATGACATAGATCAGATGGAGGATTGGTCCTGAGCCGCTGCAACTGTGTGCGCCCCCTGTGGATCAACCTGACCAGCATGTTTTTGGAGGAAGGGGAAAACAGACAACCCAGAGAAGCTCTAACCACTGATAACTATGCTGTTAGCTATGGTCACTGTCAAAATAGAAAATCAGATGGTATTGCCTTGTTTAATTCTGTCATTACTGGAATAATCCACATGAAACAGCACATACTGTATGTATAACTAAGGTCCAATTATTTTCTCATTTAAAAAATGTCCAGCAGTGGGTGACATTAGTTAAAACGTGTGTGATGTTGGTCAATAGAAATAACTTTCAGCCATAAGATTAAAATGACATGTTTGTGATCACTACAAACCAATCATTACCAAATAATGAATAGCTTCAACAGTTGCCAATTTTTTAAAGTACTTTCATATCTTTCAAAATAGTATTTTCTCCCATACAGTAGTATCTGTCCTCCATCTGGGATTATAACATCTTCATATAATGTGAACACAGCCCATCGGTAGAAGCGATGTCATTGACTGGATTGGGTTGGTTTAGGTGATATTTGAAAATCTGCGACAATGGATAATTCCTGGATGACTAAGAGCCTCCACAAACATCAGCATTTGCTCTCACAGCTGAAAGAAGTGAGAGAACTTTAAAAGAAAGTGTGAAGCAGCTTTGCAACACTGAGGGATAATAAACAGATGGTAATATTAAAGGAAATATCCAGCTATTGTTAAAAATGTGGTTAAAAAAAACTTTTCATTTTGAGGACACCATCTGGTCTTTTTATGCGGAGGAAATGGTTACGGCCCTTTTTCCATTACTGAGGGGCATGCAGCAATTAATTGGACTTCCAAGTCCAATTTCAGCATTAGCACAGTACCATCTGCAAAAACTAAAATTACTATTGTCTAATGTACTAATATTACATTTAACAAGTACATGCTTTTCTCAATTTAGAAAAGGTCCCATCTATTAGCCATGCTGCTGTCAATTTCTCCATTATGTGGCTTTTCAACAGATTAAAAGTAGCAAAATCCCCTTGTAATCTAACAGAGCACCAAGTGACCTCGGCGGCCATCAGTCCATTAGCAATTAGCGCTAATATCCACCATTACATCTGGTCTAGCTGTTAGCAGATGTCCCAAACAAAATCCAGTGCACAGAAAGGAATGGCTCTTGTGCTGGTTAGTCTGAACCCTGCGTGTATTCAGCAAATCCAACCAGTTATTACCGAAATCCTTGAGCGTGATGAGAGAGTTTAGGTGGAGTATGTCAGGAGCGATCGTTGGATTGGATGTGTCTGCTTAGCCACAGGGTTGTACTGGTAATGACAGCCTTTGAGAAGCCACACGACCGCCACAGATCACAGCTCATGGCAGACAGCAGCTCTACAGGGGAATTACTGTATATACTAGAGCGCCCGGGCATCACAGCACACTGCCCTGTGTTGACAGGGAGTAAAGCCTGAATTTACTCTGCCAGTCAATAAACCTTCCGTCCATCAAACCAAAAGCGGATTGATGGATCATGGTTTTTGTTTCTTCCAGTGGGTTTAATGTAACAAAGCTTATTTATGCACGGGAGGCGGTGGAAAGCAGTGTTTACAAAGGCACACATGTAAATGTATTGTCCCGTCTTGTATAAGGTGAGAGGCGGGCATTTCATGTTAATTCACTATGTAATTTCTTCTCAAGACAATTATCCAATCAGAAATGAAAACCACACTTATGGTTGCCAGATTATGTGGTTTGGATAGTCTCGCCCACTTCCACAATTCTATCAACTTCCCAGCATCAAAGTCCCAATTAGTTCTAGTGCATGACTCCTAAAGCGCAGTAACTGAATTCTGGAGGCAATAAAATAGTAATAAAAATGACCGATGTATTAAAAGTAGTAGGTGCAGTATTCTTGTTATACATCTGAGCATTCACACAAATTTGCTGATGCATCTGACAATGTGAGACAGACCTCAACTGTTCACATCCAAGCTGAAAACAGTTCTGATTAACTGTATATATGACAACTCAAAGTATTTTATCAGTGCTCACCAATTTTAATTTAATGATTGTTAATGTTTTATTGATTTGCCTTTTAAGAAAGATACATTGTATCACATTGCACCCAATAACTAGAACAGGGGTGCCCAATGTTTTTTCCATGAAGAGCCAAGATAGGCTATGGAGGGCCAAACTCAATACTGTTTTACATGTAGAAAGACCAAATGCAAACAGATCTATGAACACATATCCTTTCACTACTGTGCTATTAAGAAGTCACAAATTAATCAAGTTAGATACTTCTAACGAATAAAAATAATAAATAAAATGTAAGCACCATCTCGAGGGCGACATTAAAACCTTTGTAGACTTTGGCCCACGGGCCCCACTTTGCCTTAAAAATGAATACACTTTGCTGTGAGTGGCTCACCTCTCTAAGACCTGACATGTAACTTTACTGGGAGCGGGGTGTCTCCAGCTCGTCTCCATGAAGGTGTTGACTAAATTTAAATAGGTTAGGCCCTCAGCCAAATCCATTCTTTGTTTATACTGTAAGAAATATCTCATATTTGAAAAAGTTCATACTGTCTTCTTAGATTAAACAGTTTTTAGCATTCTTTTACTAAGACAGGAGGTTTTGTTTACCTGCTGGACTAGTTTTGACTACTTCCTGTAGTCTTCGTCAGAAGCGTCATGTGATGGTGAAGTAACATGTCAAGGCTGCTTATGTACAGTATATGGATTTTCCAGTCAGCAGGGGAAGCTTGCGCCCGAGTCCCATATACAGTATGGAATGGCTTAAGCAGCATCGGACATGTCACTTCACCACCATGTGACACTTCTGACGAAGGCTGCAGGAAGTAGTTGAAACTAGTCAAGCAGGTAAACAAAACCTCCTGTCTAACTAAAGGAATGCTAAAAACACATTTTATATTGGTGGCAACAGCATAATTAAAAATGTTACATAGTGTACCTATAAATGTAATTTTATGTCTTTTAAAACGTCCTACTGTTTCCTGTTCTGTAAAGCACTTTGGGTACGGTGTGTGCTCTACAAATTGCCTTGCTTCCATCTTCATTAGTTTAGCTGGACAATGATTAATACTACAGGTGCACGCCATATTAAAAAAAGCTACAGTAAACGGTAGACTGGACACTTTCTCCTCCATATCACAAACGCTGCCCCCCACCATGCCACAGACACCAGCCTCAGTGAAATGTTGTAAGGCTGTCTGCAGAGTGCATTTATTTGTCAGCGTTTGAAAAAGCCCCTGGATCAAAGCGTCAGGTCTCTCCCCGGTGCACCGCTGTCGGGGACCAGAGCTGAGAGCGCTTGTGTCTCCTAATCATCCTTCTGCTCCAACAAACCACCGCTATTGTCCCCTCTGCCTGCGGAGATAACATGTGACACACGCCGCTGTGCCAGTTTAATTCATAATAACAGGCAGCCCTGTCAGGATTATTAATCAAAGACGGCCCCGGAAAGCAATGGATTGTGGGAAGTTCATTCCGATTCACAAGCCGCCGCCATAAGTCCTTGTAGTTCAGATGGAGAGGCAGATAATGGCGCCTTGGGTGTGACAGGCATCTCACACGGCCGGCTCTTGACCTCGCTGCTCCCATCAGTGCAGTTAACTAGTCCATCAGAGCCGTATGTGAACGGTGCATACTCTTTAGAAGGAATAAAGGAAGCTTAACTTGGCGGCAAAATGTTAATGATAGACTTTTGCAGATGATAAAGGCACTCTGACTATGAGGGCTGTTCCAAAGACCTCAATGAACTTGCCACACTTCAATCCATGTTTTATATCTCTGTGTTGAGTGGCCTCTGATAATACCATTAAACAAAACCTTTTGAGTTCCAAGTCTCAGGACAGGAAAGTACTAATTCATCTATTTTCTATTATTTATCTATTTTCTATTATTTATCTATTTTCTATTATTTTCTATTATTTATCTATTTTCTATTATTTATCTATTCTATTATTTATCTACCGGTAGCTCGCCAGCCCTTTCCAAGTAGCTCGCCAAAGACTTTCTACATTTCTACAAGTACCTAATAAGTCAAATTTTTAATATTTTTTATTCTTCTGAACATGTTGAACCCACTCTTCAAACATTAAGGGCAATATAAAGTATAAAGCGGAAACTGCAGTTGTTTTCATATGTTGTGTTGAGCTATCGTCTTGGCTGCAGGTGAAGTCCCATAGGTACTTGTGTTTCTTCGAAGCATCAGTATTCTCTCTACCATTTATTTTACATTAAAGTAGGCCACAAGGTAAAAGAGGTTGGTGACCTCTGATCTAGAGAAATTTCTCATGGTAGTCATCTCAGCCCAAATGCTGTCTTTGTCCAGGCACCACCTCCAGCTCATCCAGGTCCGGGTTGATCCTTTGGCATTGCCAGGTTTGCCAAGAGACACAATCCCTCCAGTAAGGTTTTTCTCCAGAGCTACCTTCTGTATCAGGTATGTGAAATAGATGCTGAAGCCTCCTCAGCTCGATCCTCTTATTGTGGAGGAGCAATGATTCTAATATGTACTGTCCCTATTTTTAATATGTACTGTCCGTCCCTATTAAATAAATAAATAAATAAATAAATAAATAAATAAAATACTCTGAGCTCCTAAAAGAGATATTAAGATCCTCAAATGATCTTTAAGATTATTTAGAGAAACTTATTTCAGCTTGTATCCGGGATTTTGTTCTTTTGGTCACAACCCACAGCAACTGTAGGTGAGACTGAGTCTGTCTCATGCTTCATCCGACCCTCACTCACATGACCCATGTCAAAAAATGTAGAACATATTCCTAAAAATATAATACAAACTTTGATTAATTTAGATCAGGGGTGTCCAAACTTTTTTCATGGAGGGCTGCATATTGAATTGTGTTTGGCGTGCAGGGCCACAGATCGGTGGCCAATGCAGACAAAAATTCAACTGGGTTGATGGGGCATTTTTTATTGGGGCATTTTTTATTTTTATTTTCGCCTGGTATTTATTTTGTTTTATTGCTTCTGAAACACCTCCTCATGATGCACCATCAAGTGCTTGGACTCTTTAATTTTAGAACAAATTGATCTACATTCGTATCATCTGAATGCTGTAGTCGAGTCATATCAATGAAGTAATCATGATAGAAGCAGAAAAACAACAAAAAAATTACATTTTTGAATTTCTCACCTCACTCTTTCCCTCAAAAAATCAATGAATAATGCAGTGGACATTAGAAAAAGGCTTTGTGGGGTAGACCTGGCCCAGGAGACGGAAAATAAAGGCTGTAGTTACTGTAGAAATGTTTATTTCTGACAAAAAAAACACAAAAAAAATGTAGGAGCTGATTATTATTCAACTAAAATATGCTTCTAAACATAGAAGGCTATAAACCTGGCCCGCGGCTGGTCATTGACACATTTTCAGGATGAAAAAGTCAACTTTTCAAACAAAAAAACCCACGTTTTGATCTAGTACCGTTTTGAATCCCTGGGCGATTGTGTAAAGTGCAGAGTCAGCAGTTTTAGCTAATGCTAACTTAACACTTTTTGACACAAATTTTCAACAGGACCTTACATCGAGCCCCTGGAGGCCTAGAAGGACATGGGTTGGCTTATTTTAAAGCCCCAACCCTCCGATTTCCAAACAAAGGTCTCTACGGCATTATTTTACGATATTCGCTAAAGACGTCTGCGATATAGCGGCCCCCGGGATAGGAGAACTGGAAGGGTTAATGCAAGCTTTGTCTTACGATGAAATGTTTGTTTTTGAGGTTTTAATTGTGTAGAATTGTCAAACTTGCAGAAAAAAAATGTAATAAATCATCTCAGGTGATGTGAGCCAATTCAACAAGAAGCTTGTGGGCCACCAAAAAATTGTCCGGGCTGCACTTTGGGCACCCCTGATTTAGATGATCGAGAATTAAGTTTTTAATTTTAACACAAAGTGTTGAATATATTGGGTGTACTGTAAGAAGGTGGATTTACTAAAACACTGATGATAAAGTTGCAGAGACCAATCTGACAGCAGTCCTAAAAATGACACAGACACAGTGTAATGTACTGTATACGCGCGACTCATTTGCCGCAGATCACTAGGGCTAAAGCTGCAGTTCCTAAAATAGCAGAGCTCTTCATGTGATCTCTCTCCAACAGCCGCAGAGTTTTGAATTGAATTGAGGCAACAGTGATGCCTCTAAAACGGTAGCGCTGTGTAAAGTACTGAGAGGAGATGGGCGTAGAGCATTTTGAGTGTTTGCCTGAGGCTGAGTTTTTGTCAACACGCTGTTTGGTGAGTGGGCTGCCTCCTCGTACAAGGTTATTCTGGTTGTTGTTCTGATGTTGGTGGAATTTGAAATAAGCTCTTCTGTGTGTACATATTGGTTTTCAGCTGTTTGCAGGGCGGCGAGTGTCAACAAACTTTTGCTGAAAGCTCCAGATCTTTCCAAGACGTTAATGGATCTGCTTTAGGCTTATTTGTCTCAAGGATTTAATTATTTTGGAACATTTAGGAAAACATTTAAAAATAGTCCTCGAAGACCAACGCAGACTTAACAAATACAAATAGCAACATCAGGAAGTAGCTCAGATGAAGTCCCACTGTCACTATTGCAGACTGCTGTTATGTCCTTGGGCAACACACTCCACTAACCTTGCCTCTAGTGTTTCTTGCGCTCGAGTTGAATGTGTTAGTGTGTCTGAAGGCTGGCAGCGCTCTGTGGCTGCCAGTTTCCTGTCAGTCTACTCCGGAGCAGCTGTGGTCACGGTGCCAGCCACATGTGTGAGTGGAGAGTGAATGGAGCACTATTTTAAATAAAAACTAATTAATACAGTTGTAATACATGCACTACATCATCAGTCATATTTGCTCAGATGGAATGGGAGTTGTGACACTTGGTTTGGCTCACAGTAAGAGAATACAAGGTTCAAGTCTTGGACTCATTGGGTCTTTAAGGCTTTACATGAACACCCTGGGAGTGGGCGGTTATTTCTGATGTTACAGTTAGGTTCTATTTAGTACATCTCCTATATATCATTTAGGAGAAGTACAATTGTATTCATTATCCCCATAGGGACATTTTGACCTTTTAATGTAATGTGCTTGTATTACAGTCGTAGCCACACTTATCAGCCCCCCTTATACAATTAGGCATCGCTCTTGATTTCTCCATGAAAATGACCATAAACAATAAGTGTTTGTTATTCTGGAAACACTATACACTATAAAGATAATGTCCAATAAGTTTAAATAAGATATGTTATTGTTTACACCAAGTTTAAACAAAAAAGGGAAAAAATGGTACTTCCAAAATGATTAGCCCCCTGGCCATTTAAAGTCAATAGTGTAGCCTTTTTGAGCCACAACTGACAACTCCTTTTCTTAATTGGGGGGAGCTGCACTTGTAACTTGAGTTACTTAAATTGCAATGACTAATATATTACTGTATTTTGTTTAAGTATTATATTTACTGAAAAAAGTAATATATTTCTGTAACTAGTTCCTTTTGTAATATGTTACCCCCAAACACTGCCTCAGGAAGCAGTGGAAGGCCAATTTTCAGATGGGGAAAGGAATCTTATTTTCACATGACACAAGTCATCCAAAGGCCAATTTCTTACGCAGAACATCTGCACCCTCAGACTGTCACACACTACAAGCTCATGCTACAGTCACAATCTCCCATCCAGGAACTGACCAGGCTCATCCCTGCATCTCTCCTTAGCAGCCGAGTTCTGACAGAATCAGGGATTCACAAGGTGGTAACGCAATACTCTGGTCAGGAGCACTCCTGTCTGAAGTCTGAACATGTTTTGGGTTGACATAGGAAAATGAAGTGCCTGGAAGATGCCAACCCAAACATAGTGGAGAACATACAAATTCTACAAAGAAAGGCCTCACCTGGCTGGGGAATCCAATCTGTTTGCTTTCAGGCGAGAGCGCTAATCTTCACAGTTACAAATCACTACCATTCATGGAATCTTTAGGAATACACTGTTACTTCCCTTGAGAGCTTAATACTATCTCAAACTCGGTGCTATTAATTTCAAATTAATCTCTCTGGTTAAAATGGTCCTTACATTTGCTGACCATTTACAAGTGGCTCTCTTTCATGCTGCCAGCTCTAGACACACTGTTAAAATGAAAAATATTGCCTCTGCTAAGTAAAGATCCCACATTTACATTTTTCTAATTTGCTTTTTGAATCATAACCTTTTACTGCAGTACTCCGCGCAGAACATTAATCCCCATCACTGCGTCATGTGTCTGTGGGGCTCAGGGAAACCAAGTGGCTGTGGCAGAGCGGGAGGAGGCAGGGCCGGGGCAGCTCTTGTCAGCCGCTGTGTTCCCGTGTCAGCCCCGCTCCCTGGATCCGCTTGCTTTTCAATAGCCCACCTCCTCCCCTCTAATCCGCGCCTGTCATTCCAGCGTATTCACGGCCTGCGCCCTCCCCTGCACCAGCCCGCCGTATAACAGACTTCTCAGTGTGCTCACTCGTCGCCGCACAGCCCTCGCTTTTCCACTCAATTTATCCACACAGAGCATAAAGGCAACACGTTAAAAGCCACAGCTAAAGCAGAGGAGATAAACATTGGGTAGACACTGAATATACAAATAAACTTAACTTTGAAATATCAGTGGACCAATATTTTCAGCAAAGCCAGGACAAGCTTAGAATTGGCTGAACATTTTCAGAGGGAAGACTTTTTACTTTATAGAGAAATAGGACAGATAAAGTGGACACAATGTGAATAGCAATGAACAGACTAAAGGATTAAAGAAGAACAAGAGGATAGGGCTCAGTGTGCTGTACTTTCCCCAGCATTATAGCTCCTATAGCAGCCTTGAGTGTAGATAAAGTTGACATATCCCCCCCTGGAACCTCAGGAATGATTGGTATTTTAAGGGATGAGAGACTGGGATGGTCAGGATTTGGATCTAGCCTCGACAGCCCCTTGAGGGCAGTATTATCAATGACACGTTATGGCAAATATAACACTTTGAATGCAGAATGGCTGAGAACGAATTTAGTGCTGGATTACGGGCTTTAAAAATGTGGAGAATGGTTTAGTATTTCATCTATGAAGCATCAAAATCCAGGAAGAACAGGTCAGTGCATCAACAATAAAAGATTATTCAAAATTGTGCAAGTAAAGTGAGTAAAGTGAAATACTAGCTCACAAAGAAATTGTGTTATAACATGGTACAAAAAAAATTGAAAAAAAAATGGAAGAAGATTTTGCACAAGTCTTGAAAAAAAATAAGTCTTCTTGCAGGCTGTTCCAGATTTTAGCTGCATAAAACAAATGCAACCTCACCATGTTTAGTCCTGACTCCAGGACCAGCAGGAGACCCTGACCCTGAGGATGACCCAGAGATGGTTCATATGGCAGTGACATGTCAGCGATGTACTTTGGTGCTAGACCATGAAGAGATATGTAAACAAGCAGGGCTGTTTTAAAGTCTATTCTCTGAGCGACAGGAAGCCAGTGCAGAGACCCTGAGCACTGGACTAATATAGTCAGATTTCCCCGTTCTAGTCAGGACTCAAGCAGCAGCGTTCTGGATGTGATAGAGATAAACAACAGTTGCTAGCTAGTATAAAGCTGGCTACACACTTGACTTTTAGCCATATTTTTCCGCGAGTCTGAGAAGGCATGGCTCAACAAAACTTTCTCGCATGTCATGATTTGTCGTGGGACTCCTCATGTGTGTGTGTGTGTGTGTCCTCATGTCTGTCCTTATGTGTGTGGTCTGTGCACAGATTTTAAATCTCAAAATATTTAAAATCCTGTAGTGCTGAAATGATCAGAATAATATACTATGATACTTCAAAATAACAGATGAGCGGGTTTTTCAGCTAGTTAGAAGGAGCCACATTGAATATGGAGGTTTAGTTGATCATAAATGAAACAACATACAACTCTAGGTATGTTTCCACGACGTATATTAACATGCTTTACAGCTAGCTATAAGAAAGTCTATATGGCACACTAATTCAAAACACTCAAAACTTGCAATAAAGTCAAGGCTTAACAAGTCCTGGTTGTGCCAATGCAGAGAACATTTCACACATTCACACTGTCTGTCTCATATGGTAATTTTGCCTCTTTATTTCAGTTCAGCTGCCATGACAACTCTGGTTTCTCCTTATATGACAGTGGGGGGACACCAGGGACCTTTCCAGGGTGTCATGTTCAGTACAGACAGAAACTAAAGAAATAGACTGTTTATGCAGCGGGCATCAGGCGGAGGAGAAAATGTGGAACTGTTACTTTCACAGTGAACAATGGTGTATGTTGATTTGCTCCACTGCTCAGAGCAAAGTTCAGATACACACTGTCATTTGTCCCGCTTTAGAAAATTACAAACCAAAGATGCTCCGTTTTGTCGCATTTATCATATGTGGCAGCTGATATAATTTAACATAACAGCGTGAGGCAGACTGACGAAAATGCCTCTGACTAATGTCCTCCGCTAATGTCACTATCACATACCATTGATCAGCGGTTTTCAACATTTTTAGTCACAACTGCAAAATATAAAAAAAGGAAAGGAAAGACAAATACCTGTGGCCATATACAACCTATCAATGCGTGTGTACATACGTCATGTGAAGCACGTTGGTGGGGATGTCCTATTGAGGATAAAGGACTTTTAAGTCAGTAGTACCTCGGACATCTTTTCTTTTCTGCAAATTGAGCGCTTTTTTCGCATGGATCCTTGAAGAGCACCTGGCTTTGTGATGAATTCGACCCTCAGCAGCACTCACTTACCCTTTTTCATATAAAAAAATGCTGGTGTTTGCGACTCCCTAGCCTGGCCTTAGCCATCTCCGGTCAATTATCACTTCTCTACAGGTGTGGGTCTGATCTCGGTGGCCGCGATACATAGGTTGAATTTCATCCTAGCCATTCAGCGAGTGGGGGAGGCGGGTGTTATAGGTTATGTTATGATAGCTTACCAACGACCAAGCTATGACAACATAACGCATCACATTATGTTATGCATTACATACGTCACGACCAAACGCTTGGGTGAAATCAGATCCAATCGTTTCAAAGGAGTTCACCCCTACCACCTGAAAACGGAGCTCAACGGGCTATATGCATGGCGAGCTAGCCCACGTGACCAACTTCCTGGTTCGGGGACCGGAGGCGCATTTCCGCCCTGCATCAAATTGCATTGATTTATTAGCAGGTCTCAGACAAATCCAAAAATATGTGAAGATAACGTGGAGGACAGCGATTCACTGATGGCAAGTCAGTGGCAGTGTGTTAAAAACACGATGTTTGATGTGAAAACTGGCCTGGAGGAAACGTCAGTGTTCATTGAGGTAGGAACTTTTATCTCACAGCTAATGGCTAGTGTTTAATAGAAACGATATTAAACTAAATAAAAATGAAACAGCAGACGGCAGACAGGCCGCTTCTTTATTGTGCATGCTCGTTCAAAACTTTGCGCTAGTTTAATCTTTTTTTTTGTTTGTTGTTAGCCGTTCCGCATAAACGCCTCTCGTTGTGAGCACAGAGGTTCCTTCCAATGAAGTGGTTAGATCCGACGTAATGTTTTTAACCAGCTGCTGGTCACATGGTGTCAGTCACTCGCTGTGCGCTGACAAATCTTGAGGTATTTCTTCATTTGTGTGAGATATGCAAACTACTCAATGCAAATGAATAGGAAGAGGAAGGGCGTTACCCGTATTCGAGTTCAGTCGGAAGTCACGTGGGCTCGCTGTGCATATAGCCCATTGCGAAGATCCAGACCGTCTGTACGAAATGACTACAAGGGTATGGTAAGACCAGGCTAGCGACTCCCAGGCCGTGATTACGATTCAAACCTCTTACGTGCATAAAATACATGCATTTATTGTTGCATTTTCCTCAATCATCCTTGGCGTAGTGACTTGTTCTCCCCCCCCTCTGGCGACCAGCTGAAAAAAACATTTAGATTTGGTTTATTTCAAAGGTGATTTTTTTTTTTGCAAGACTTGGCGTCCTATCCTATTTTTTCTGGAATTGTCAATTTTGTAACTGTGTGGGTGGATCCAACAATTTGAGCTTATAGAAGAACTGCTCAACTACCAGGGCCACTGTCTGTGACCCTAACATATGCTTAACCTTTTCTGAACCGCAAACCAACTTCAGACCAAAACTACCCAGGCATATTTCACATTACATTTCACCCTTTAATCATCAGCACTAATGAGGCATTTTGCGTAAATACATCTTGCATTTTTGAAATGGATCCATACTGTCATTTAGTCATTACTCTTCAGCATTAACTCCCAGATGAGTTATCCTCCATGTACTATTGCTGAATTAAAGCAGTGTGTGTGTTGTTTGTGTTGCCGGCAGCGCTGTTTGCTGAATGCTCGATAAATCCATGCGTTTGTATTCCCAGCTGCTTGTCTGGCAGCTCCATTAGCCATTTAAGAGCTTGTGCAGAGTTGGCTGATGGCTGATTGAGTCTGTGTTGCCTGGAACAGCTCTGTCAGAGTAAGGCAAGGTGACTGTGGCTGAACGCAGAATGGGATTGACCCTTGATCCCGGAGCTACTCAGCTGTGATAAAACGCTGACACAATGGACTTCCACCGCGCGGCTAACTCTCCCCTCTCTCACAAAGCCTGCGATGTTTCTCTTGTCCAAGACCGTGTAGAGTTTAGTTCTAAGAGTCAGCTAATTCAATTAAACATCACAAATCACCTCGTACTCAACTCTGCATCTCTTCTGTTGAAAATTCTTAAAAAGCTAATTTGAGAATGACTTGAACTTCCAGGAAGTAGTGAATAAAATGAGGCTAAGGTTGTTTGGATCGATGACTACTTTTTGAAAAACTTTTCTATGATTATGAAACTACCACAAGTGAGCGATTACACAAATGATATAACACTGACTCAATCGGCCAAATAATGAAACTGCTTTTGCATGAACGAAAACAAAATGAGTGTGAATATTAGCACCAACACATATTGGCAAATTGTGGGTGATATATTTGGAATTTGTTTAGAACAACTTAGCAACAAGCCCAATCTCCTAACCCTAACCATCCCTGACTTGTGACTCACGAGATGGTGCTATGACAAAAGATGCCGGGGCAGGGCAATTTGACATGTTTCTACAGTATTAAGTACATGTTGCCAGTTTTTATCAGTCTAATGTTTGGGAGAACAAGGGTAGAAGTGCTAATAAATCTGAACAAACAGACCAGAGCAGAGACAGCATGAGGCAAAGTGATCTCCGTATGGTGTTTCATTTGTTTGATGATAACAAGAGAAGAGGAGAAGAGAAGAAGAGGAGCTTAAGTACAATCACAGTGAACCTTTTGATACGTGCTTTGTCAATGATAATAACATATGTACAGTGAACTAAACAAATGAAGTGTTTTAATGAATGTGCTGCAGGAACAAGGAAGGAGTGTGGCGGGCACATGTGGACCTGACAGAAAAGGTCTGGCTGCTGCAGAGTCTCAGAATCAGAATAGTCTTTATTGCCATTGCCAAAGAAAGGTTTCACAGACTAGGAATTTTCTGTGGTGCACTTGTGCAACATGAAACATAAACTTGTAATAATGATGAATAATACATGATGAAAAAATAAAGAATTATAAAACTATATGGGCATGCATAAAAGAGATGGAAATAATCAAATAGCAAATTAGCACAGTGCACAAAAACACAAAAAACAGCAGCGTAAATGGGTTTACAGATCCTACATCAGCAGCAGATGCCAGTGTGGACATACCAAATGGGGGCACGGTGGCCGAGTGGATAGCGCTCTTGCCTCACAGATAGAAGGTCCTGGGTTCGATCGCGGGCCAGGACAGGGCCTTACTGTGTGGAGTTTAGATGTTCTCCCCGTGTCTGCGTAGGTTTCCTCTGGGTGCTCCGGTTTCCCCCATCAACCCAAAACATGCACATTAGGTTGATCCTCCTGCCAGACCAGGAGCGTGGCTCCACATCTGGAGATGGGTCCCCGGGCGGCGCTGCACTGCGGTCGCCCACTGCTCCTGACGGATTGCCCCAGCGGCATCGAAGGATGGGTCAAAATGCAGAGGACAAATTTGACCCATAAAGTTCACCTTAACCTTAACCCTTAACCTTAACAGTGCAAATAGAGAAGTACAAAAGGCGTGTACATTAGTCTGATACAGAGTTATTAAGTCTTCATGCTGATGCAGAGGTAATGAATGTTATTAAGTGTTCATGAGCTTAATAGCGGAGGAAAAGAAAAGATCAAATAGCACAACTGATGGCGCTCACCAATTTATTTATTCACCAGAGTGACGTTTCGGGCCAGTCGCCCTTCCAGTCTGAAGAAGACTCGTCCAGTCTGAAGAAGACTCGTCCAGTCTGAAGAAGGGTGACCTGCCCGAAACGTCACTCTGGTGAATAAATAAATTGGTGAGCGCCATCAGTTATGCTATTTGATCTTTTCTTTTTCTTACTAGTACTACCTTTTTCAAATCTAGCACACTGATTTAGATTTCTTGGATGTGCGTGTTGCTTTCTATAGTCCTAATAGCGGAGGAGCCTCTAGCAAAACATACTTTAAACATGGATATACTGTATAAGATACTGATTGTTTGTCAATGTCTGTGTCAGCCAAGGAACTAGGCTGGAACTTGGAAATACCCTACTTAAGGCCCATAGTCTCTGGAATAGGCTCTACTGTCCATAACACCAGACCTCTGGGGACCCAAGTAATTGTGTGTACATCTATATATTCTGGCTAACAGTGAATATTTGTTACTTATGGGCTGCTGTCTGAATACGTTGTTGGCACAGAGATTTCATTCTGATTAGCAGCGGTGCAGATGGTTTACAGCCGCCTTTTACAGAGCAAATTAACTCTTAATATTTACAATGAGGCCAATGCAGAGCCCTTGGCAGCTGCTCGGCTGTCCCCGCTGCCAGGGAGCTGTAAGAAACCTGAGCCACTTCAGGGCACACATTACACTGCGGCCTGCTGTTTGGCATTTCACACAAACAGAGCAATGGGTGGCTTTCTGCGATCATGCTCATTTTTAAAGCAGGAATTTCAACAGTGAATTTCAATAGCAACAGGCAAAACAAGGGCCCAGAAGGGTTGTTGCTATGTAAGCCATGTGGTTACGCAAATTAGGGGGGGGGGGGGGAAAAAAAATAAAGG
>OMNZ01015357.1:0-12919 GCA_900303255.1 Lesueurigobius sanzi | reverse complement strand
ATGACAGGATCTTTGGAGGCGCTGCAGACAGAGCACATTGATCAGAGGGCGGGGTGAAGCTCCATCACTTTTTAGCAGAGTACATCTCTACACTGTAAACCCAATACTAATCCTAGCTAGAAATATGTCAGGTACTTTGCTTAAAGTTTGCAAAATGGTGAAGTGACAGCAAATATTTATTTATATATTATGCAGTTCTAATGTGTGTTTAAATAAAGAGTAACATTACTGTCCTATAGCTATCTAACTCACAATGTGCAGCTAACATGAAAAGGTTCCCTTAGATAGCCGTGTACCTAGCTTACATTCAGCTATCCAAGCTCACAATGCTCGAGTCAAGTGCTCAAGAGGACATTTCATTCATGATGAGCTCACATAAAATAATTAAGTGTTCTTACTTGCTTTGGATTATTCAAGTACATTTAACCTTTATACCTAGTTAACTCTGCTAATTTAAGCTAACGGGTTTCCTCACTTTTCCTAAATTATCCCAGCGAATCAGGGTTTACAGTGTATGGTAACATGGTCTTAGCGCATGACGTGGCCTGGACCAGGTTAAGTTCCTGTTTAAGATGGGGAAAAGGCTCTTTGACCAATCAGAGGAGAATCCTTCCAGCAGGGGTGAACAAAACCTCTATCTTGTCACTTATTATGGAGGACTTGGTGACAGAGGTGGCTTTATGAATGTATTATTATATTGCTGAGACTGTAATTGTGGGTCTTTGTTTGAACTGTACTTTAGAGGGTTATTTCACACACTCGGACGCCCAGAGAGATGTGTCAATTAGGTCCAACATGACCACAAACAGCCTCATATTATTATAGCTTGCAATAGGTTCTGATAAATGACTCCCTCTGTTTCTACGTGTGCTTACCCTCGACCCTCACCCTGGTGCCCATCTTCTCGCTGTGTTCTTTCCCTTGGATTTCCACCTGGCAGTAGTAGCGGCCGCTGTCCAGAAGGGTGGCGCTGTTGATCCGGAGAGAGAGGTCATGTTCACGTGGGTTTCCTTCTAGACGGTATCTAGTCAGAACAGAGCAGGATAAACTCCAGTCACTTCTTCTGATTTTGACAACTTCCATTTATTAAAAGGAGAAAGTCATTTTGTCATCATTTATTAAAAACATGCAGCGTTATTTAACACTTTAATAGCCGTGGAATGATTCAGACCTGCCCTAAAGCAAACATCACCATCTACTCACCACTAAAATATCTCTATGAAAACAAACCACCAAAAATAATACAAACTTATGGCACCAGTTGAGATACATGTACAACACGAGGAAAACATTTGATGGTGAATAAGGGGTGCACTGTTTTGTTTTCTGACATAACGTGACATAAGGAGAGTTCTGTGGCGAGTTGTTTATGAGACGTGGTACTGGAGCCTCTAATACAGCCTCTCCGTGCTCATTACATTGCTCAAATGTTTTTTTTTTTATTATTATTTTACAGACAATTCGTAAACAAAGACTTATTGAGTTTGTCTCTAGTGCAGTCCTAAGATAAGATATGCTGCTCCCCCAAAAGCCTGCAGATGCGTAAACTACTGTATACGTGGCAACTAGACTGGCCACAGCTGCTAAAACACATCTCACACGTGTGAGGTGACTTAACACAGGCAGGAGCCCAACTGCTGAAACATGGTACAGCTAACCTCTGCTCTACATATCTAAGCAAAATAATAATGTTTTTTTTTTTATTATTTTTATTGAAGACCACATAAAATTGATGGAGATTGATGCCCCAAAGCCTCTCCGTGCTGAGGGTTAAATAACAGTCACTATCACGGTTACCTCTGGTCCTGGTGCAGACCTGCCTCACAGCCCTCTGTCGCTCCCTGGCTCACACAGCGGAACACCAGGGCGGAGTCTGCCCCATGGCCCCGCCTCCAGCTCACCTGCATTGAGGTATGATGGGAGTGTAGGGGGTGGCTGAAGGAGCAGGGCAGGACCATGGGGTATCCTTCTATGGCCCGGACCTCGGCTTGGACCACCATGGACCATCCATCGTCACCTGCAGGACAGAGGTCTGACTTATCAATGATGACCCATTAAGTGTTTGCAAAAGCTTATTTTCACGTCATTTTGTTGGCTCTGGCCTAGTCTGGGTCAGAGCGTTTTCACATCTGAAGGACCAACATCTGAAATGAGTTGATTTTTGGTTAGGATGGTATGTTTCTGGAACAAAACCCTAAAAATAATTGATAGGGGCGCCATAGTAAAGGCGAGATGGACTGTCACCTGGAAACAAATAAACGTCCTAATCTTTTCAATAATTAGTGTAATTATTATACGATCAATTGAAACTTCAATGACCATTTTCTCAAAATGCATTTCTCTCACATTATGACTCCAAACCTTCCAGTCTTGTACTTAACTATATTTTGAAGGTTTGTTCAGGGGTATTTTTCAAGATTTAATCCCTAGTCTGATTTATTGAGTTTTGAACCCTAAAAACAAGTCAAAATTAAAATTTTTACAGATTTATTCATCAATAACTAGATTATTGCAAACCTAAACATGATCCAAAATCCCCTCTGAACAAATATTTGTAAATAATATATGAACAAAATCAAACCATACATTAAATTATTTAGATTTTGGTGTTGATAAAAATAGGCAATTTTGGCTATTTTTACACATAAAATGTCTTATTATTATAGGAAAGTATACTTGCAAGAAAACTTGCAATACATTTTTGTCCCATATTTATGTCAGTAATATACAGCAAAAGTTTCAAATTCCTATCACTCGGATTCAAATGTTGTCCCTATATTCACCTGCAGTGTCTCGCCTTAAGAACACACTGACCTGAAGCTGATGAGAGGAGCAGAGCAGTACCAAAGACCCACAGCTCCATGGTCCATAGACTGGGACACTGAGACTCTGGGGGAGCAGAGTCGAACAGAGGGGAACAGGCACAGGCGACTGGACCTTGAGTCATTCACAGCTAATTCTGTCCACTTCCTCATTTCATGCACCAATCAGCTGCTGAGGAAATAGAAATAGACACTTCTCCAAATGCTGTAAGTGAGTAAACCGCAAAGAGGAGCAGAGGTGTAGCTGTCCCAAAGAGACGGGGTCATGTGTTACTGTCCCGAGGAGCTGGGGTCCATGTGTAACTGTCCCAAAGAGACGGGGTCATGTGTAACTGTCCCGAGGAGCTGGGGTCCATGTGTTACTGTCCCAAAGAGACGGGGTCATGTGTAACTGTCCCGAGGAGCTGGGGTCATGTGTAACTGTCCCAAAGAGACAGGGTCATGTGTAACTGTCCTGAGGAGCTGGGGTCATGTGTAACTGTCCTCTTGATGTGCAGCCAGTGATAGAAAACGCTGCATTGTGATTTGTCTAAATGAGCTAAAATTTGGTGAAAATGATCTAGAATCAAAAGCTGTTCTTGTGCAGTGCAGCCGCACACTTTACTAACATTTCTGTATTTTACTGACATATACATCAGTTTTCACAGAGAGCGTTTTTCAAATCGGTTCAAACTTTTTTTTCGATACAAACTTGACTGAATGTGAAGTGCTCAGATTTTTTCAAAAGCACCAATCCACTGTGTCAGATACTAAAAAGGTGCGTTAGCGCCCCCTATAATAAGCAAAATTCAGTGCTATGGCCATATAATGCGGCATTCCAAAACTTTCATATCATAATCTAAGATCAAGGGGGGAATGGACCTAGAGTTTAGATTCTCTGCCCAAGCCCAACCCTGACCCGGGGCCGGGCCTTCTATTGCAATATAAGCTATGCTTAGTCTAGTTTATTAGTTAGTGTGGTTATACTAAAATAAATAAGCTAGCTGTTGTGGGATGTGTTTAGGTGCTCATGGCAGGACAGTGGCCAAAGAGAGTGTGTGCATGTGCCTTGGGCTCACTCTCCCAGCTGTGTGTGTGACCGGTGAAGATAGACACGGTGTGGGACAGACAGCAAGTCAAAACGCTGTACTATATCTGTGAATAAAGCCCACTTTTCAGCAAAACTGCCTTTCTTTCGATGCTGCTACCATACTTTTACTGTTATACTTTTGCAAGTGTGAAGTTTAGGGAGTCGGCAGTGCGCACGTGAACGCAGGCTCGCTCTGCCTTATCTCCCCCATCGTACACTTGACTTGGGATGCGTTCAAAGACGAGCTGCAAACAGGAGTTACAAACAGCAAGAAGAAAAAATGAGAGAGTTGACGAGAGCGAGACAGAGCGACACTGGAAAGTCCAAGGTAAGAGTTCACATTCTGTAATTCCTAACTGCTGCGTGCTCGTGCACCGTGCTCGTGCACCGTGCTCGTGCACCGTGCTCGTGCACCGTGCTCGTGCACCGTGCTCGTGCACCGTGCTCGTGCACCGTGCTCGTGCACCGTGCTCGTGCACCGTGCTCGTGCACCGTGCTCGTGCACCGTGCTCGTAACCACTCTCACCTCTTGCGCACTGCTTCTAGTCTGACTCGGCTTCAAAACCTTCAATAAGGCCGTCGGGTTTATTTCGGGCTCGGGCCTATTATTCAAGTTAATTGCTCGGGCTCGGGTAGGTTCGGGCCTTAGGCCTGGGCCGGGCTTGATTTTTTTGTGCCCGATCTAAGCTCTAAATGGGCCACGCAGCGCCCCCTTTGGGCAGAGCAGATAGTGAAGGCCGTTAAATGTTGCTTGCGGCTTTAAATAGTTATTATCTGCTGTTTGCAAAATGTATTTTCGTCTTTGATGGCACATTTCCTAACTCTTCGCACCCCCCATGTGTTCTTAAGAGCTGTAGTTACAGGTATGAGTAAATTTCTCCATTGTGAGATCAGTAAAGTCTTTTCTGCGAGAGTAGCACAGGTGGTAGAGTGGGTCGTGTCCTGGCCGGAAGGTCGGGGTTCATTGTGTCCTTTGGATGACTTGTGTCATATGAAAGCGCAGTACAAATAACATTCCCTTTCCCCTTCTCTTATCTTACTGGGGTCTTGAAACCTTGAAACATGTTAATGGAACTGAAGTATTTTGTTTGCAAAATATATAAACCTAAATTCAAATTATGGTAAATAACTGACAATGGAAGATCTGCCTCTTTCTCAATATGTACGAAACTGTTAAGCTAATGTTAAATTTATAACAACCTCTCCTCGACATGCCACACCTTTTTCATCTCTCATTCACCGCTCCTTCTCTCCACCTACACCTATAGCTCCCTCCATCTCTCCTTTTCCCCCTCATCTCTTATCTTTCTTCTATGCTCCTTCCCTCACACCCTCCTTTCTTCCCTGGCTCCTGCACTAAGCCCCACCCTCTCTCTCTCTCTCTCTCTCTGCCTCTTGCTGCAGAATCCACAGCAGGTGCTTTTCCAGCTCTTTCACTGGAGGAACACACTTCTGTGGCTCCAGCGTGATTTTCCAGGTTCCAGTCCTGGTTCTGCTGGATGTTTTGAGCCCTAGAAGATAAAAGAACCTATTGAAAAAAAGAAAAAACCTATAAAGCAACAATGACTGCCACCTCAGACCAGCACATGGACATCACAACGGAGCAAAGCTGATCAGGTAAAAGTCATTAACTTAACCAAGATCAAACCAGGACTAAACCAGGCTTAACCAGATCTAAACCAAGACCAAACCAGGACTTAACTAGGACCAATGTTTGCTGCTGGAAAAGTGCTGGTTACGTTAACAGCTACTGTTCTATTTATAGAAGCTGTGTCTCAGTTGCCTGATTCTGACGTGAACTAACATCACAGAGGGGGCTGGGGGTGAGGGGGCTGGGGGTGAGAGGGCTGAGGGTGAGGGGGCTGGCTGGGGGGAGGGGGCTGGCTGGGGGTGAGGGGGCTGGCTGGGGGTGAGGGGGCAGTGGTGCTTGCCGGGGGATGGATTTCTTTGACTTTGTATGAATACGTTGGTGCCTCTTGGCTTCACACATGGGACATATTTAAGGTGAGACACTGCAGTTGAATAGGGAAATAAATCAATTGAGTGATATTGAAACTTTTGCTGTGTATATTACTGACAAAAATATGATCAATCAATTTGTTTATAGCCTGATATCACAACAGGAGTCATCTAAAAGGACGTTACAGACACACACACCACAAAGAAAACACAGATGACAATGACTAATATGAGAAAAAAATGTTTTCTATCCATTTCCTGATGAAAATGAGAGATTTTAAGCATAAAAATGGCCAACATTGACTATATTTTCAGTGACAAAATGTAAATAATGTATAGAGCCAGGTTTATGTGGTTTTATTCTGTTACTATATGAGGATTTGTTCAGAGGGGATATCTTGTTCAGATGTTGAATAACAAATTTTGCTTTGTTTTTGAAGATCAAAGCTCAATAAATCAGGCTCGGAAATAAAGATTGAAAACTCCCTCTGAACAAACCGAAGAAAATTCCTAGTCTGTGAAACCTTCATTGACAATGACAACAAATTCTATTCTGATTCTGAAAATAAGATACAAAACTGAGGCATTCAAAGAAAAGTAATAGAAGTTTTTTATTTTAGCATGGCCAGTATGCAATGTTTTCTTTGAGTGCCTCAGTTTTGTATTGGTTTACAAGTTTAATGTTGATCCCTGCGCTGAAGAGCACCAAAGAAACACCTTTTGAAAGAACCACATCCAAGTAGCACTCCTGCATGCTTTGTTTGCCGAAACCTTCGAAATAGATTGAAGCACAAGTCTGGGAAGTCTGTAGGAGCTATAAGTAAATGGTCACATTTATATAGCGCTTTTCTACCTGCTTTAGGCATTCAAAGCTCTTTAAATCAAGGAACCACTCACCCATTCACACTCTCATTCATACACCAGTGTACACAGACACTGGAGGCAAGGTGGGTGAAGTGTCTTGCCCATGGACACAACGACAGTGTACACCTGCGGGGATCGAACCGCTAACCCTCCGATTACAAGACGACCCGCGCCACCGTCGCCCCAAAGTGGAGATGCTGTAACCCCCAATGTGAGAAAAATGCATTTTACAATTGTCCTTCTATAGAGAAACGTTGCTTCAGTGCAAAAACGACACTCTAACTGTAAATATTAGGTCATCTATTTGTTTCCAGGTAAAAAGCATATAATATGTTAAGAGCAAACTGGTCCAAAAAAAAGAAATGCCTGCAGTGTCCCCTTAACTATAAAGACTATAATTTGGTCATTCAACTACTGAACACTTGAACATACTGTCTACTGTATATTCTGTAAGTGAAAAAAGCGTAACACTGACTAAAATAATCTAATGTATTGATCTTAAGATTTTGATTTTGAACATTTTTCAGTACCTACATTAGTACATACATTTTGTGTGTAAACAGATCTTTCCTCCAATCGCAGAAGTAGCAAGGCTTTGGTGATGCCAATGGGACCAAATGACTCCAGGTTTTGCATTAGCCCAGAATGTAATTAATTAGTGAAAGTGTTTTAGTGCAGATAGGGCAGTCCTGGCCCCTCCCTGAAGGAAATGTTTAAACAGGCTACTGATCACATGGGCCATCAGGCTTACCACAACAGCCAGAAGAAACTTATGAAGATACAAGTGAAACACCATCTACTCAGTGAAGCCAGTCCAGTCAATCGTATTTGAAAAATCTCTACTATGATGGAGATGCTCGTCTTGGTACAATATGACTTCTTACACACAGTGCTGTGATGAATACTTGCAATACATTAGACACCAAAACTCTAGTTCTGCATATGCGCTGGAGTGTTAACCTCTAGGCCAGAGGTAAGCGAGTTTGATTAGTTTTTAGAAGTGGAGAGACTGACAGCAGTATATTTTTATTGCGTCGATCGGTTTCTGTTCTTGTGGAGGTCACTTATGTTTCAGCACATTAACTTGTGGCCTTTACAAGACTGATGCATGCTGGGATATGTAGTGAAGGCAGTAAACAGAGTGTGTGTTGTTGTGTTGACGGGATGGGTGGAGGCGTCTCATGTTGCCGCGGAGAGTTATTTTTAGTCTCTCAGCGCAGCGTATACACCAGTGTCATCAGTTCTCATCGTCTCAGCGGTCTGCGGCAGGAGTCAAACCTGGAACACACCTCGTTCTGCTGAGGGCCTGTCGTCATGACAACAGAGGTGCAGGCCCATAGAAAGCATAATGATTAATGTGGAGAACGTCTTCTCCAATCAAAGGTCCATGACCAAGTCGTGAAGGCGGACATTGTGTGGTCTTTCCTCCCAGTCACAGCGGAGCAGCTCTTTGCCATGGAAACGAGTCTGTCTTTTGTAGTTTTTAATGAGAGCTTTATCTGAGAGTGAGGAGTCAGGACCTGAGCATGTCACAGCCTTATCTCCGCTCTCTGGACACAATCTCCTCAGCGTCAGCCCTGTGTGAGGCCCTTCATGTCCACATACATCTGCAAGAAGACATACAGTACACCATAGAAACAAGTGGTCTCAACTATTGGGAACTTTTGCTACAAATGCATATGTGCCCAGAGAAGTCAGTTATTACTTCATCTAACACATGTTGATTTTTAACATATGAAAAGAGGTTAAGTGGCCCCTAGAGATGTATCTCTAGGGGCTCTGTACTTCACAGTAACAAGGTCCTGGGTTCGATCCCCGGGCCAGACCAGGCCTTTCTGTGTGGAGTTTGCATGTTCTCCCCGTGTCTGCGTAGGTTTCCCCTACCACCAAAAACATGCACAATAGGCCAGAATGAATGAGAGTGAGAGAGTGAATGGTTGTTGGTGGTGGAGGGGCCGATGGCGCAGAATGGCAGCCTCGCTTCCATCACCACTGAGTACGGAGTGAATGAATAATGTTTACAGTGCGGCGCTTTGAGAAACTTGGTAATCAGGCTTGAAAAGCGCAATACAAGTGTAAGCCATTATTATTATTATCTGCTGTCGGGTTAACTACAGCCAACACTCTCAATTTCCAATGTTTAGCTAATAGCTTTAGATAAAATACAGTCAGCATTGCCATTATCAGCACAAAGGATTCAAACTAGGAAGACCTAGCAATCGTGCAACAGGAACATAAACTTGTAATGAAAAAAATAGTAAATAAGAAGGGCACACATAAAAAGATGAGTGTGGACAGATGAGTGTGGACAGATGAGTGTGGACAGATGAGTGTGGACAGATGAATGTGGACAGATGAGTGTGGACAGATGAGTGTGGACAGATGAGTGTGGACAGATGAGTGTGGACAGATGAGTGTGGACAGATGAGTGTGGACAGATGAGTGTGGACAGATGAGTGTGGACAGATGAGTGTGGGCAGATGAGTGTGGACAGATGAGTGTGGACAGATGAGTGTGGACAGATGAGTGTGGACAGATGAGTGTGGACAGATGAGTGTGGACAGATGAGTGTGGACAGATGAGTGTGGACAGATGAGTGTGGACAGATGAGTGTGGACAGATGAGTGTGGACAGATGAGTGTGGACAGATGAGTGTGGACAGATGAGTGTGGACAGATGAGTGTGGACAGATGAGTGTGGACAGATGAGTGTGGATCACTCCGGTGCAAATCCGGTGCAAATAGAGCAGTGCAAATGTATTTGGTCTGATGCAGAGTTATTAAATGTTATTAAGTGTTCATGAGTCCAATAGCGGAGGGGGGGGGAGCTGTTCTTGTGGCAGGAGGCCTCCAGTTTGTGTTCAGGGTGAGAAGGGTCAGTTCACATTTGAGGTTCTAGGTGATGGTGGTGCCCAGGAAGCGGAAAGAGTCCATGATGGAGATGGGATTGGGGGAGTCTGGGCGAGGCGGGACAGTGGAGCTGTGACTTTCCTGAAGTTTTGATCATCTCCACTGTCTTCTGGGTGTTCAGCTCCAGAACACCAGCTGGTCCTCTCTCTCCTGTAGGCAATGTACAGGAGTAGAGTTTCCAGGAGTAACTGTAGTAGCTAACTGTGTGTATGTGCATAGGACGTATTCCTCACGTTACATTTGTTTCTGTTGCAGATGTCAGGTGACCTCCTGGCCCTGCCCCCGGTGACTACAGCCGTCCTGACCACGCCCAATGGCACAGCTCCTGTCAACAGCTCGGAGTGGGTGGGGCCTGGCGATGGGTGGGTGGTGCCTCAGTTCACTGTGGCTGCTCAGTGCAGGGTGGCTGCTACACTGTTGCTGTGTGTCTTTGCGTCTCTTAGTAACACGTGTGTACTCCTGAGTGTGTGGCGTGCACGTGGACTAGCCTCTCACCTGCGGCCCCTGCTGCTCAGCCTGGCGGGGGCCCACCTGATGGGGGCGCTCCTGGTCATGCCCATGGATGCAGCGTGGAACGTGACAGTTCAGTGGAAAGGTGGCGCTGTTCTGTGCAAAGTCCTGTGCTTCCTGAAACTGTTGTGTATGCACGCATCAGCCCACGTGGTCATAGTCATCAGCCTGGACCGCCAACACGCCATCCTGAGACCCCTGCACGCCCTCAACGCCCACCAACGCAACCGCCGTATGCTAGCAGCCGCATGGACACTCAGCGTGGTGCTGGCCACGCCCCAGGTAACTCTGCACACTGTCGATATCAGACCTCCTCTCATTTAGCAAAGTTCATACTGTCTTCTTAGTTTAAACTGTTTGTAACATTCTTTTAGTGAGACAGGTTTGTTTGCCTGCTTGACTAGTTTTGACTACTTCCTGTAGCCTTCTCCAGAAGAGCCACATCACATGATGGTGAAATGTCGAGGCTGCCTTCATGGATTTTCCAGGGAAGCTTGGGCCCCCTACTGACTGACGCCTTCTCCAGGTGTGAGAAAGGGTGTACACTCCGTGACCCCGGTTCATTGATGTTGGTGCACGTTTCCTGATCTCGATGGCTTCTCTGATCCAGCGGTGGTACTTGTTATTTTGGGCACGGATGACCCTGGCATTGTCCCAGCCCATAATGTGGTTCTACCTCTTACAATGATCGGATTTGGCTGATTTGAGGTTTTCCTATAGTGCTTGTTCTTTCATTGCTCTCGTTTGTCTCCTTTTCACACTCCTTCAGGTGCTCCTTGTATGTTGAATGGTCTCCCTGTCTCCCCCACATACTGCATGTTTTATTGCATGATCGGCATGGTATTTCGTAAATGACGTCACCGAAAGTAACAAGTACCACCGCTGGATCAGAGAATCAGAAAATGTGCACCAACATCAATGATGGAGTGTACACCCTTTCTCACACCTGGGACGTGGTCCTGGAGAAGGCATCCATGAGTCAGAAGCCCTGCAAGCTTCCCCTGGTGACTGGAAAATCCATGTAAGCAGCTTCGGACACGTCACTTCACCATAACATGACGCTTCTGATGGTTAAGGTTAAAACACTGTAAAAAGTCATATGGCCATTTTGTTAGTGTAACATCAGTACGTAATTTAATAGATTCAAGATTCAAGATTTTTTTTTTGTCAAAACCATGTGAATGGTTCGAAATTATGTTTCTCTCATCCTTGATTGTGGAGCGGGGGAGGGGAAAGAGGGGAGGGAGGGAGGGAGGACTGTTCCTCAGTCGACTGGAACTGACCCATAGATTCCGCAGTCTCCTCCCTGAAGGCATCACCCTGAAGAGACTGTGTGATGGGTGTGAAGGGTCCCTGGCCATTTTGATGGCTTTGCGGGTGAGACGGGTGGAGTACATGTCCTTAATAGAGGGGAGAGGGGCTCCACAGATCTTCTCCGCTGCTCTCACGATGCGCTGGAGGCTCCTTCGACAGGAGGCAGTGCTGGCGCCGTGCCACACAGTGATGGAGCTGGTCAGGATGCTCTCTATAGTCCCTAGATGGATGTCAACTTGACACATCATAGAGAGTTTATAGCATTCAAAAAGTATCTTGCAAGGTAAAAGTAGTCCCGACCCTGTGTATTTAACAAATTTCACAAAAATATTGGGTCTTTTGAAAAATAAACATTTTAGATTATAATTTAAATTTTTAGATTTGGACATTTTCGTTTTAGAAATGACTTTCAAAAACTGTGTCTCTCCCACAAAGTTGTATTGGCACCTGCTTGAGGAATTCTATAACATGAACACAGCTTAGTGATGCTTTTGATAACATACTACCTCACAGCGCATGAGCCTCCTCTGCATGACCTGTCCTAGCTGGGACTTACAGGACACATGGAGAGAGACCGGGGGGAGGGGGTTCAGTATGTAGGAGCTGCAGTCTTCCAGGCAGCATTAACACATCAGAGGACTGTCGAGCATATACAGTGTAAAGCATAAATTATAGATAGAGATGGAATGATGACATCAGCAGATGGCAGGACTGAAGGACAGAGGCAGGGAGCAGGGGGATAGAACTGCAAGGAAACGAGTGAAGAAGAGCACTGGTGTAAAGGATAAAGGTGGGCTGTGTTTCCATGGAGACACATCAATGAGATGCCATATTGGACACTGAGCAGGTCTGTGTTAAGAGAGTCTATCACTAACACAAGCCCAGAGGTGGAAAGGTTGGTGGTTTGAATCTTATTTAATACTGAAAAGGTGTCATCCTCCCTAAGAAGGGTGGAGTAAATGTCCTGAGCAGAGAGGAGAGGGTGAGATGGTGGAGTAAATGTCCTGAACAGAGAGGAGAGGGTGAGATGGTGGAGTAAATGTCCTGAACAGAGAGGAGAGGGTGAGATGGTGGAGTAAATGTCCTGAACAGAGAGGAGAGGGTGAGATGGTGGAGTAAATGTCCTGAACAGAGAGAAGAGGGTGAGATGGTGGAGTAAATGTCCTGAGCAGAGAGGAGAGGGTGAGATGGTGGAGTAAATGTCCTGAACACCGAGAGGAGAGGGTGAGATGGTGGAGTAAATGTCCTGAACAAGAGAGGAGAGAGTGAGATAGTGGAGTAAATGTCCTGAACAGAGAGGAGAAAGTGAGATGGTGGAGTAAATGTCCTGAACAGAGAGGAGAGGGTGAGATGGTGGAGTAAATGTCCTGAACAGAGAGGAGAGAGTGAGATGGTGGAGTAAATGTCCTGAACAGAGAGGAGAGGGTGAGATGGTGGAGTAAATGTCCTGAACAGAGAGGAGAGAGTGAGAT
>OMNZ01015339.1:5932-19519 GCA_900303255.1 Lesueurigobius sanzi | reverse complement strand
CCACTGTGTGAGAGATAATCTAAAAAGAAAAATCCAGAAATCACAATCTATGATTTTTTAACAATTTATTCGTGTGATACAGCTGAAAACTGTATCAGCTGTATTAAGTAGAGGATGAATGGGGCCATGTATTGTGAGATTTTGGCCAAAAACCTCCTTCCCTCAGTGGAGCCCCAGTCCGAGGGACATTGACAGTCATCATTAGCCTCTTCTATTTTCTGACAATTGCTCCAACAGTTGTCCTTTTTACACCAGGCTGCTTGGCAATTGCCCCGTAGCCCTTTCCAGCTTTGTGAAGGTCTACAATTTTGTCTCTGGTGTCTTTTGACAGCTCTTTGGTCTTGCCCATGTTGGTAGTTAGACTTTTGACTGATTGTGGGGTTCACAGGTGTCTTTATGAAAGCCTCAAACAGGTGCTACTAAATTAGAATCATGAGCAGAGTGTAGTTGGACTATTTAAAAGCAGAATAACAGGTCTTTGAGGGTCAGAATTCTAGCTGATAGACAGGTGTTCAAATACTTATTTTCAGCTGTATCACACGAATAAATTGTTAAAAAATCATAGATTGTGATTTCTGGATTTTTCTTTTTAGATTATCTCTCACACAGTGGACATGCACCTACCATGAAAATGTCAGACCCCTCCATGATTTCTAAGTGGGAGAACTTGCAAAATAGCAGGGTGTTCAAATACTTACTTTCTTCACTGTACATACAGCGTCTTGCTGTGGACTTTACGTGGATAATACCATCCATCCACCCATTTTCTTCCGCTTTATCCGGGGTTGGGTCGCGGAGGCAACAGTCTGAGCAGAGATGCCCAGATTTCCCGATCCTCGTACACCTCCTCCAGCTCTTCCTGGGAGATCCCAAGGCGTTCCCAGGCCAGCTGAAAGACCTGGTCTTTCCAGCGTGTCCTGGGTCTTCCCCAGGGCCTCCTCCCAGTGGGACGTGCCTGGAACACCCCTGGAGGGAGGCGACCAGGTGGCATCTGAAACAGATGCCCGAGCCACCTCAGCTGGCTCCTTTCGACGTGGAGGAGTAGCGGCTCTCTCCGAGCTCCTCCCGGGTGACTGAGCTCCTCACCCTATCTCTAAGGGTGCGCCCAGCCACCCTACCAGTAGAAAACTGACCAAACCTTTATGATGGTTATTTCATGAAGTTTCTGGATAATACCAAATATGGTACCAAATATGTCAAAATTCATGCCTGGTGAGAGGGGCGAGAAGCGAATGAAAAAGTGCAGCTGGAGTCATTTCCTGGTCCATGGCTCGGCGAAACTTCATGAAATAACCATCGTAAAGGTTTGGTCAGTTTTCTACTGGTAGCTACCATGTTTAGGGACCAAACTACACAGAAATCTCGAAAAAATCCAGAGTTTCACCTGTCATGCACACTCAATATCTCAATAAAATACTTTGATGATGCAAGTAGAAAATAATATAAAACTGCATTCGTCTTATATAGTGTTTTTCCAGAGGCTCAAAGATGCTTTGCAATTTTGTGCCTTAGTCATTCTCTCAATACTTCAGGGGGAGGCAATGTCAGGCCCGGGAGCACAATCTGGCCCTCTTTCAGAGACCCTTTGGCCCCACAATGATTTTGGGAAACATTCATACACATACACTGGAAAAAAGATAATGAGACAGTGACTTAAAAGTGCTTGAATAGCAAGAATGTGATCCGATTTTGAGGAGATTTCAACTTTTTTTTTTTTTATTAAGATTGCCAATTGAACAATATATTCTTTCTTGCTATGGAATATTTGTTTCAATGTAAGTTTTGCTTTAAAATTCCTCTTATTTGAGGTGAAATAAAGCTTGTTCCATCGGCAATCGTATTTCAAGACATCCAAACGAACTAAAAATCTACATCAATTCTTTAAACATTCCCCATCAATACCCCACTTAGCTTATACAGTATATGATGCACAACACTGGCAGCCATGATGTTGAGGTTTGGCCCCTGATCCTATTGGTTGCTTCCATGTGACATCACAACATTCTAAAGAGCCTATAGTATAGATTTCCAATCAGTTTTTGCTAATTTCTCTGTAATTCCTGGGACAATCCACATGAAACACACACTTTCACAAACGTCAATCTCTTCTCTGTCAGCACATATGAACTGTGGTCTAATTGTTTTCTCATAAAGGTGTCCAAAATGTGCATGATGTTGGCCAGGAGAAAGGACTTTCAGTCATAAGAATAATATGGCAGGTTTGTGAATCCCATCAATATCAAATAATGATCAGGGAAGACATTTTCAAAAAGAAAATGTCTTTCAAAAACTGTTTCTCTCCCATAGAGTTGTATTGGCCCCTGACCCCTAACTGAAATACAATTCTATTCTATGAAAACAACCAATAACGAGGAAGAAAATGACTCACACACTACATTCACCCACTGCTTCCTGATAATCCCCGGCGGTCTCCCATCAGGAACGGACCAGGCCTTACCTCTTTGCTCTTGTGAACTGACAGGATCAGGCAGAGCAAAGGCAATACGGTGACTGTCCTCTTCAAGTTCACTCAAACCGGCCACTCCTTCACCCCGCTTCTCCAATCACCACGCTCTCCTCGGTGTCCAAGAATTAATCTGATTTTAATGAGGGATAACCAGCTCTAATCACCAGCACTTGTTCTGTTTGTCGTGTAAAAAGTCTTGCCAACTGTGGCCTCACCCTCCGCGCCTCCACAACTGTCCGGGCTCCTTCTGCAAATCTCTGTCCCGCTTTGGAACCGTCCCACGCTGGAAAAGAGCCAGAGCCCGGAGTGACGGGAACTTGGACGGGGCAGACTTCTGGACCCTCTGCGTTAGCTTGCTCCACTGGTGTTAGCTTGTTCTGTGGATATCCAGAGTGTGATGGGTAGAAGGACGGCTCGGGGTGCTTAGGTCCTTGTGTCAGTCAGTATTAGCAGACAGGGGGGCTGCCAATAGGAAGGAACGCTGTTGTAACCTCACTGCCTGAAGTCTGAATAAGAACGAATTGTGTTGAGGAATGGGGAGAAAAGATGATGCCTTTCTGTCTATGGCAGGGGTAGGCAAGTTCCAATGTTTTTAGGGTTTCGTACCAGAAGCATTTCATAGAGGCAGGTTAAGCCCACCCTCTGGGAAACTTGGCCAGACTACGCTCGCAGAGCTTTGACAGTGCACCTTTTAAGTTAAACTTTCTGGATTCAAGAATTTTAACCTTATTTATACCTTAAAATCAACATTTTTGAACCATGTTGTTCCCTCATCACAAAAAGACCCAGAGCAGTCTTTCACACACGCAGTTTTGAAATTAATCCTGTTTGCGCTGGTCCGTTCATTGTCATCAAACCCCAAACTTTTTAAAGCCAATAATCCAATATTGGATCAGTTCTGAGCCGTTCTGTCTCATAGCGTGGACACAAAAACTCCATTGTGCTGCTAGCCACATGTTTAAATCAGAGCTAATTGTTTATTTTTGCCATGTGATTCCCACTGTTATCTGTAGGGGGCGGTCCAGGCCAAATCCTCATCATCCATGGCACTAGTGCAGGGGTCTCCAACCATTTTTTTACCCCGTGAGCTACTTATGCTTCAAACACATTAGGCCTATAGGACTGTCAAGATGATAATTCAACACAATAAAGAAAATGACTATAGTTTCTGCCTTATACTTTGCTATATTCACAGTCATATTCACATTGGTGATGTTTTGATCAGAACAACAACAAAAAATGCATCTAAAATTTGACTCATCAAGTGTATGTACAAATGAAGAGTTTATTTGCAAAAACAGATAAGTGCCATTTACAAAAATCAACATTTGCTTGTGATTTTCCCTATGTGTATCTTTAATGACCAGACCTATATTAGTGGATCAGACATATAAAGTTACTTGTTCTTGATCAAATTGATTCTACTTTAGTTTTGCCTGTGTCACCTATAGAGTAAGGTGATAAAAATGTAGAACAATTTGGCAAAGAATTCAAAACGGAGATATCTGCTTTTGCAAATGAACTCTTCAAATATAGAAAGCCTGAGCTACTGGTTGGAGATCCCTGCACTAGTATTTATGAACATCTTGTAATCCTCACAGAGGCATTATTTGTATTCATGGAATGTAAAATATCAATGCACAGACAACCTAATGAAAGATTTTAAGCCTGTTTTTAAGATTTATATGCATATGTCTACGTTAATATACTTGATTGGAGTAATTCTGACTTGCAGAGTAAAAGGTCTGCCAATGGAATAAGGCTTTTCTTCTTTATTGTAAGACAAAAGAAAGACGTTCTTAATTTTCAAATACAATATGATATTTTAGGGGCTATAAGATATATTTTTTTCTTATTGTAAATGCATAAAGTCATATTCCATGAGCAGATATTTCACAGGCTTGGATTCGTTTTTGTAGTATAGTAAACATTGCAATATCGTCATCGCTACATTTACGATATTGCACAGGCCTTTCAACAAACCTCACTCATTTGTCTGCCTAAGTGAAGCATATGCATTTTATTGTAGCTTTAGCTCACTCTTCGGCCTTACAGTAAGAGCAGACATAGACCAGGCCACACACAGGGGAAAATGGCCTCTTTGTGCGACAGGGGTCTGGTCCGTGGAATCCAGGTCTGGCGGCGTTGGGTGCGTGACAGCTGCCCCACAGATAAGAGCTCAAACACTTAACCTGCTCTGTTCTCCGCTGCAACTCCACTGAGGGCCGCACAGCATTTATCTGCGGAGCTAATCGCACTGATGAAACCTCAACACAGGAGGAGCCGAGCCCAGTTTGTTCCACTCAATGTTTCATTTCCTGGAGTGGGGTCTTTTGGAGCCAAAGCTGCGTGTGGATGTGTGAGCTTGGTTTTGGGGGATACGGACGTCTGACCAAGTGGAAGCCAACACTGCGAAAAGTCATGTTGATGCATTAAAAATACAGAATTTTTTCTTTTTTTTAGTAATTCTCAGTCACCAAGTAAACATCTGCCAAAGGAACTTGTATTTTTTCACTGAAAATAAGAACAAGCTTATAATTCCTAGTAAATTTTGATTTACTATCTGATTTTGCACGCAATTTGATTTTGATTTCTCAATTTAAGTGCAAAAAATACTTGTTCCATTGGAAGTTAATTTCACATACCAACTCAAATCAAGGGCGAAAATACTTCGGTCTATTTTTAGATTACTTTTTGCAGTGGAAGCACAGTTTTGTTATTTGTTTATGATGGAATCAACTTGCGTCTCATGTTAAAGAAGCAGACACAGTCTCAATTTTTAAGACAAGGCTCAAAACGTTCCTTTTTCGAAATAGCTTATATGGTCAGGTCAGCTAGGCACAGCACTAAATCTACAGCAAAAACAAGGCTGCTATAGGAGCTATAATGCTGGGAGGTATGGTACACTGAGCCCTATCCTCCTGCTCTTCTTACTGTATAAACTATGTTGCAATATTTCGTTTTACCTTTACCTATGGTCTGTTCAGTGCTATTCACATTGTGTCCACTTTTATCCCACGCCCACGGCCAAATGTCCCTGATCAAAAGCTTACATATTGTGCATCTTGAAACAAACATCAATATTGTCCTGTGTTTCAGCTGAAGTGAGTTTTTCTTTGCTCCTGAACAGTTTTCCTGGCAGTTGTTGAAGGTCATGTAAACATTAGATCAGGGACATTTGAGTAGTTTCTGTTTCATTATGATTTCAAAAGAGTAAACTCAGTTCTTTCGCAATGAATGGCTTCGCACAACCACTAACCATGAGTGGGAAACTAGATTTTTGTGTTATCATTCATATTGTATGAAAATTGGCCAAAAGGGTATGTAAACTTTTGGCCACAGCTGTACATGTAGGTTGGGACTTTAGTCAGTCTAGGGACTATCTATTGCCCATCCGTGGATAGGAGTGGATCCCTCCCCACTGTGGTTCTCCTCGAGATTTCTCTGTTTTCCCCACAGGGTTTTGGGAGTTTTTTCTTGCCGCGGAGGAGGGTCTAAGGATGTGGGACACCCTAGGTTTGTTTTGTTTAGATATTACATTTGGAGCCCTTTGACTCAAAGGGCGTCGCACACAACAAATGATCCAAAAATAAATTGATTGATTGATTTAGATTTTGTATTCGAAAATATAATACATTTTTGTCCTTTTATATGTATAAAATGCCTTAATTGATATCCCTCAATTATACATTTTTCCCCCATAGTTACCTGGTGTCTCGCCTTAATTTCCCAGAGTGATATTTCTGGACCAAACCCTGCTGGATGTGGATGTATGCAGATGGTTTCAGACACAGACAGCTGGCCAGATGTTGCACTGCACAGATCAGTGCTTCATTTGAGAGCATTCTGTCAAAACCATCAGGTCCAAATGTCCACAGAAGCAAGATATCTTATGGGGCATCAGTGGGAGCAGGACTGAAGGATTGCAGTTTAGCTTAAAACAAAAAGGTAACTGATTTTAAGGCAAGACGCTGTAGGTGAATAGGGAACAAATAAATGTAGAAATGTCAACTTGAAACTTTTATTGTAAAATGTATAGCAAGTTTTCTATCACTGTATGATTTAATTTTAATGTCTTTAGTTTTGACAAAATAAATGATGGATACATGGTAAGCAAAAGCTGAAGTCTCAGATCTGCTACAGCACAAGTAACACTTATTGCAGAAGTATTATTTATTGAAAACATTCACGTTGTCCTGGACGTGACGACATCGCCATCGCTCGTTATTAGTTACAAAGTGATATCTTTGTCTCTCATAAACGCTCACACAACACAAAGTCTGATTTGTGCCACTAATAAAATAAATCCGGTTCAACGTGCTTTAAAGTCACATCTGTTCATTTGAAGTAGTACTTGCTATTTAGCATCTGGCTCAGTAACTCAGGCCCTGTGTGTTTTCACTACAGGACGACTGCCTTTGGAACCCCCTTCTCATTTCAGGACGTTCCCATGTTTACCGCATTCATCTGATCTTTTAATTTGGCTGCTGTAGGAGCTATAATGCTGTGGGAAGTACGGTACACTGAGCCCTATCCTATTGTTACTTACTGTACAAACTATGCTGTAATAATTAGTTTCATCTTTAGTCTGTTAATTGCTATTCACATTGTGTCCACTTTCTCCACACAAAAAGGCCTGCACCGTCCAGGAATCGAACCCAGGACCTACTTGCTGTGAGGCAAGAGCGCTAACCACTCAGCCACAGTGCTGCTGACATCTATTGCCCATCCGTGCATAGGAGTGGATACCTCCCCACTGTAGCCTGGTCTTACCATACCCTCGTACTCATTTCGTACAGAGGGTCTGGTCAGGTGGGAGGAGTCAACTCCTTTTAAAGTTCGAAACGATTGGATCAGATTTTACCCAATCACTAGCCTGACCTTAGCCATCCGTATTATCATTTCCTGCATATGCCTGACGTCACCTACAACACCCGCCTCCCCCGCTCGCTGAATGGTCTGAAGAAATTCAACCGATGCATCGCAGCCTCTGAGATCAGACCCAGACTGTAACATGTAGGAAATGACAGATGGCTAAGGTCAGGCCATCCTCACTGTGGTTCTCCTCGAGATTTCTCAGTTTTCCTACAGGGTTTTGGGAGTTTTTTCTTGACATGGAGGAGGGTCTAAGGGTGGGGTATACCCATAGACCGTAAATAGAGATGGACGTAGCCCATGTTCCCCATTGTGTTCAGCGTGGGCTAATGAAGCCAATTCATGCTAGAGTTATTTTTTTCTATTGCAATATACTATTGGCTATGCTTAGTCTATTAGTTAGTGTGGTTGTACTAAAATAAAAAGAATAAATAAGCTAGCTGTTGTGTGATGTGTCTTAGGTGCTCATGGCAGGTCCATGCGTGATGGAAGTGTGTGCGCAGCTGCGTGCTACCGAGCCAAAAAGTTTACATGTAAGTCAATGGGCATGCCCGCTTCCGGAAACAGCCCCGTATGCTAGCACGGCTTCAACCAGAGCTAGCCAATTATATCTCCATCAATAATATACACTCTATGGGGATACGCTGGTTTTGTTTAGATATCACATTTGTGTGACATTACATCTCATTTCATTTGTTGGAATATTATTTGTTTGATATGGATTTGTTTGTTTGTTTGTTTGTTTGTTTGTTGACATCTGTGACGTCCTTTGAGATGACTCCTGTTGTGATATTGGGTGATACAAAAATCATTTTTTTGTCATGCACTTTGCACCATGTTCACTGCTAGACATCTAAAAATAAGTACAGTTTAAAAAAAAAATACTTTTGAGCAGATAATTTAATTTACCTTCTCAAATCAAGTGCATACTGTATATACTAATTTCATGAAACCTTTACTTATTTTTAGATCACTAGTAAGTTAGATTATTAGTTAAGATTTGGATTATTTTTCCCAGTGGACATTCCTGCTATATTTGACGACAGCACTGCAAATCTTACATAATTTCCCCTCTTTATGCAATTTCTCCATGTTATTTTTAAACATGACCCTCCACGCTTTCAGTTTGATTCAGATGAAATGTATTTTTTACTTATGCTAAGCAGCCTCGCCTCAGCCAGGACCTGCGGTCTCCAGAGGGATCGCGGAGCTTCATCTCTCGCTTTACATACTGTACCCTTTCATCTGCGCTGCCTTTCTTTCTACATTTATGGCATCAAACCCGACTAACCCGCGGTTCAGCCTGGGTCGCGCAAACTTCTCCCGAAATCTCCCAGGAGCTGCTTCCTCTCAGTTGGCATTTACACAGCTTTTATGTACACGTCTTTATGTCTCGGCGAAAATGTTTTTGAAGCCCAGGAAAATACAGTATGTGGCAGGCAAGAAGAGGAGCAGCTGGGTGACGCATGTCCAACAACTGAGCTACATCTGGATCTTTCAAGTTCAGGTTGTCTGTGTGGGGCGGAGGTCGTCTAGTGGTTTTCAAGCGCGGTTGGGATGTTAATAGTTTGTAAAGTACTCATTCTTAAAGTGGACATATGCATATAAATCTTAAAAAAAAAAAAAAAAAACAGGCTTAAAACCTTCCATTAGGATGTCTGCTTTGATATTTTACATTTTATAAATTCAAGTAATACCTCTGTAAGGATGGCATAATGTTTTTAAATAGCAGCGCCAGGGCTGATGAGGATTTGGCCTGTTTCGCCTCCGACAGCCAAGAGTGGGAATCACATGGTAAAAACAGACTTTTGCTTACCGTTCTGGCTGCTGATGTTCAATACAAGATGTTGAAATACAGCCTGGTGTCCTCATCATTGTCTCCAGTGGGGTTTAGTCAACTCAAGTCTGCCCCATAAGTTCCACCTGAATATTCATCCTGGCTCTAGTGGTGTTCTGACCGACATTATAGGATGATAACTGCAAATATGACCCAGTGCCTTACAGTCCTTACAGTCCACACATTCAGAGTTATCCATCCAACAGGGCAGATATGGACAGAATGAGACCTAACACATAAGGCTGTGTGCTGTTTTGGACCATAACAAGACGTAAATTGTAGGTAAAGTTATTTAGTTTATTTGTTTTAAGGCTCAGTAAAAGTTTGTGGCCATTGCACTGTGTTGTTGTGGCCCAAATCAACTTACGTATAGTTGAAAAGATGGGGAAAGGACACACCTTTTGATCGGTAGGAAGACTATGAGGCTGCATGCTATGCTGTTCACAGGGCGCTACAAAAAGACATGGTGTTTCATGGGTGATACAGGCCCTTTAGCTGGTTACACATGTTCAGTTCAGTTTTTAGTTCAGTTTATTTCAACTTTATCCAGACATTAGAAAAGAATAATCAAAAAGAAATGTGTATATGAATGTCTGAAAAGGAGTAAGCAGAAGCCAAAGTGTACTCACCTTATTCAGGAAGTTGCAATGGGGGCGGCCATCTTGTGTCTGATCAAACCGCAGGTCTGACTTGAGCTGATATTGGCTTTGGTTTTAGCAAGACAATTGGCCAATTAAAGTGACAACAAAAATAAGTGATAATAATTTTAGGTGCTAAGCATAATGGAATGAAAAGAAAAGATGACTTGCGTTGGTATCTGTAAATATCTGATGGAATATAGGTAACTGATAAACTCAGGGATGTTTATATCTGATGTCAATGTAGCGTGTGACTGTATGATCTTGAAATGCAAATGTAGTCAACTTTGAACGGGGTAGGCCCATATAAGCTTTCTTGCTTCAGCCTATTCCCTTTGAGCTTACCAAAACGAATAATTGTACATTTTGGTGAAAAAAAAATAAATCAAGAATGTAAAATGCTCAAATAAACACAAACAAACAAATCCCAGCTTACAGGATAGTGCTAAGACTAATGGGAAATGCTTAGACAACAAAAGTGGGCGGGGCTGAATAAGGTGAATTAGGTTTGGCTTAGGTGATTAGGTGGCTAGTAGCGCAAAGTTGTTGCTACTGTATGTCCACGCTATGAGACAGAACGAAAAATGTGGAGGAGTTTAAACAATGACATAACTGTACCAGGAAGTAGTGAACAAAGCGCTGCAGAAGTCAACATGAGGAGACCAACGCAAAGGGGATTAATTCAAAACTGTGAATGAAGTGAAATACTGCTCCAGGTCTGTTTTTGACGAGGGAACAACATTATAACATGGTTCAAAGCTCTAAAAAAGTCAATTTGGTATAAGGGGAAACACTGCAGGCAAAACATTTTTTTTTTTTTTTTTCAATTTTCAGATTTTGGGACAGTTTTCTCTCTTCTGTAAACAAATAAATTGCCTAATCTTCATAATAAAGTTTTAAATTATTGCACTGATTCAGCGTTTCGTCATAGAACAATATGAGAAATTTGAAATACAGGGCCAAAAGTTGTTTTTCTCACATTGTTGCAACCTAATGTTTTCTAGTTTTGAAGGTTTGCTCAGGGGGATTTTTCAATATCTAATATCCAAAACAGGATATTCAATAACTAAACAAATATCCAAAATCCCCCCTGAACAAATCTTTGTAACTAATATATCAACAAAATAAAATCATAAATTCAAACCTTACCCTATCCATAAAAAGCGGATTTAGCCAATCTTTATATAAAATGCATTCTTTTTATATGAAAACATAGAAAAGTTATTCATGCATATTTATATCCACAGCAAAACCTTCAAATTGCTATCCCCTATTCACCTGCAGTGTCTCGTCTTTCTGCATCAGTTGAATGCTACAGTATGGGATGCCATATCTTTCTTTCTTTTGTTCATTTGTTTGTTTTTTTTGGGCCCCAGGCTTTATTTTGTTTTATATTCCCCCTTGACAATACATAATCTCGTCTGATGTCGGAAGCTAAGCAGAACTGGGGCCTCGTTGGTGTCTGGATGGCCTTGAATAATAGCTGCTGCTCAGGGCAACAGTGGCTCCGCGGTTAAAGCATTTGTCCAAAGATATAAATAAATTGTTTTTGGTGGGATCGGTAAATAGTGACAAGACACGTGCTCGTGCTTCACAGCAAGAAGGTTCCGGGTTCGATACCCGGGCTGGGCCTTACTGCGTGGAGCATGTTCGCCTCGTGTCCGTGTAGGTTTCCCCTACCACTAAAAACATGTACAATAGGCCAGTAGTGATGTAACATTTTGGGCTTCAATGAAACACATCAGTAACAGAGCTTACATTTATCACATCCTCACATTGACATCAGCATTAAACAAACCAAGAGCTGCACATCACAAGGAAACTAAAGATGTTATTGCAGTTACATTGTTTACAACACAAGGAAAGATTACATCATCCCCAAAAGGCTTACAGTAGTGTGTATTGCACCTATCACAGGCGCCTAGGTATTTGCCTGGTGCGACTGAATATTTGTTCTTGTTGCACCAGTACGGCTGCCCAGATCCTTATCACCAGCTCCGCCCTCGCCACCTCATGCCACTATAAACACTGATCAGGAGCAATCAATCAATCATTGTTTATTTCTTAAGCACTTTTGTCTCAAAGTGCTACAAAAATGACAACTTCATACATACACAGTTATACTACAGTTATAATACAATTTAAAACATCCATAGAAAGCAGATGAAACTACACAGCCATACACAGATTCAAGACATTCTGTGATGTGCCACATGCAGCACAAAGAAGACTTTAGTAAAGTCAAAGGAGATTTTAGTCTGAGTAAAGTCTCCCTCGTGCTGGTACATAGCTATTTGAGTCACAAATAGAATTTTAAGATCACTGCAGTGAGGGACACGCTCCTCGCACCTGTCCTGCTGCTGTGTGCTCCAATCAGAACGGCCTCCGATGCACATTCTAGGTAGTAGTTCAGAAGTTGACTGAATAAATTATCTCTGAAAGTTCATCTCAAAGACAGCGTAAAACGAACCTAATTAATTTCAATAATGAAGCGGTGTCATTTCAACATTCGTCTTAATGCCATGGTAAATGTTAGGATATTGTGATCTTTCATGTTCCCGGAGCTAAATGTCACCTGCTAAGAGTCTCATACAGTGAGTCACCAGAGCGTGCTTTTTTGGGGAGGACACATTGTTCTGTGAGAAAGATCCACTCAGCGCCGTTTCATCAGATGTGGGAGAGAGTGACGACGAGAACAAGCTGTGATGGGAAAGAAATTGCATATTTTAGGAATTACTTTTCTAGTCTTAATGGCAACACAAACTTCAGATTTGGTCTCTGGCTGATGAACTTTTTCACATACACAACAATGCCTCTGACATTTGTTCTCGATACTTTGAAAACAGCTATATGAGGGCCAGAGTATGCTGAGTGAACTTTTTGTATGTAATGTTTTCAGAATCCAGTGTGCATTGAAGAGAAACTAAACACCAAACCAACTTTTTTCTGAATATTGTCTATAGTTCAATGTTTTGCCATTTCAATATAAGCTACCTTTAATTAGCAGTTTTGTGTCGCCCCTCATGGCCAAACGGTGAACTGCAATTTCGATTTTTTTCTTTTTTTTTGATGGAAGGAGTGTAAAAGTAGAACTCCAAGTCATGATCTGATAAGTGAATCATTCCCCGATCGCGCCCCACGGAGGAGGAGGAAGTGAATGTTTTCTGCATTACATCCACACAGCATCAGGCGAGTGTGTCATCAGCACTTATCGCTGCAAATGTGGGCGGAGTGGGGGGGTTTAGGGAGTGGGGGGGTTTAGTTGGGCTTTAAGTGAGTGTTGACTTAGCAATGACAAAAAACAGCTTGTGCTGAAGGTCTGCGAACGTCTTTCCTGTAAAAAATCTGTGAACCTACAGGCTGTTATTTATTTTATATTGTTGTGATGGTGATCCATAGGGGTTGAACCATGAGGGTTGTGGAACATGCCTTTGGGCTCGTCCCTGTGAGGAGTTGGGATGTTGGAGTGAGTTCAATCAATCAATCAATTTATTTTTGTGTAGCCCAGTATCACAAACAACTGTGCCTCAAAGGGCTCTACGTTCATTCAAACATATGCTATGTCCAAGCAATGTTAAGTGAAGTGAAGTGAAGTGAAGCGCTTTATTTGTCATTATACAATGTACAACGAAATTACATAGATCAGATGGAGGGTAGATCCTGAGCCGCTGCAACTCCGTGCGCCGCCATTGTGGACCAACCTGACCAGCATTATCTACGAAGTCCTACGAGGTAGCCATGCCTGTTTATCTACGAAGTCCTCCGAGGTA
>OMNZ01015335.1:23142-34330 GCA_900303255.1 Lesueurigobius sanzi | reverse complement strand
CGTGTCTTGGTAAGTTCGCAGTGGTGCCATACTCTTCCCATTTCCAGATGATGGATTGAACAGTGCTCCGTGAGATGTTCAAATCTTGGAAAATCATTGTATAACTTAACACGGCTTTAAACTTCTCCACAACTTTATCCCTGACCTCTCTGGTGTGCTCTTTGGCCTTCATGAAGTTGTTTAGTGACCAATACCCTCTGACCATAGCTCTGAGGCCCTCACAGAACAGCTGTAATTCTACTGAGAGTAGATTACACACAGGTGGTCTCTATTTAATCATTAGGGCAAGGTGTGAACATTCAGCAGTCATTAGGAATGTTTTAAAGGCAATTTAATGCACTCAGAAAAAGCTGTATGAATACTTGTGCACGCCCCACTTTTCACTTTTCTATTTTTAAAATAATAACAAAATCATGTATCATTTTGCTTTCACTTCACAGTTGTCTGTTACTTGTGTGTGAACTTCCAGTAAAAAATTCAAAATAAAATATATATGTTTATGGTTGTAAACATGACAAAATGTGCAAAAGTTCAAGGTGTATTAGTACTTTCGAGAGGCACTGTATAGTTCTACTTCTGTAATTTATGTACTTCTACTTCAAGCTTCAGTCATTCAAAACACAGATGCATGAAGAGTTAGTAATGTTATACTTTTAATTTTGACAATAGAGATGACAATAATAATTTATCAATTAGCAATGCATGATCCGATGGTCAGGTCAGTACAATAATACAATTATTTACACCATGAGGTGTTCCGGGCATGTCCCACTGGGAGGAGGCCCCCGGGGAAGACCTAGGACACGCTGGAAAGACAACGTCTTTAAGCTGGCCTGGGAACACCTTGGGATCCCTCAGGAAGAGCTGGAGGAGGTGTGCATGGACCGGGAAGTCTGAGCATCTCTGCTCAGACTGTTGCCTCCGCGACCCGACTCAGGATAAAGCGGAAGAAAAATGGGTGGATGGACACCATGACAGGCATGGAAGTCACACTGATGAAAATAAATCAAATAATCTTGCTTTTCACAAATTAGAAAATACAATGATTGGAACATTGATAATAGACTGAGATGACAAATGCAACAAGTGATGACTGTGACTTGTGAGTGGAGCTGGTTAAAGTGCTGTTAACAATGATGAAGGAGTTACATGCCCCAATTTTTCCATTTATATTAAAAGCATGAATGGTAATAAAGAAAATCGAAAGCATCCTATTGGTCATTTTATAATGGCCTTCTAGGTATTCTCACGCGCCGCCTGACCTTCAACCTTCCACTAACACTGATCTGACAATGTGCAAATTCTTATTCCATTTTATTAAAGACCTTCACTCTTTTCCTGAGATTGACTGAGACAAACAATACAAAATACAAAACACTGTGAGAGTTCCTCCTTCAGACCAGTTACTGTTGCTTGAGTAAATCTGAGGATCACTCTTAATCCTCTAGCACCACCCACAGGATAAATTGTTAACCATCAAACAGTAGCTCCCACAGCTGTAAATCTAAAAAAAAAAAAAAAATATTTGAAAACATATATAGATGTGGTTTAATTTAAATGTGTTCTGTTCAGTAAATGTGACCTGTAACACCAGAGGTTACCTTAATATAATGCCAAAGTCAGTGTATGTCCGTGTTTGTGTTTGTGTCTGTGAATGGCCTAGACTCATCTATTAAACAATACTTTTATCATACAAATGGAAACTAATTGAATGAATTGTAATTTATAAACTGAACTTGCCTTGTCTCCAAACAATGAAATAGAGAGAATTTTCTTCGTGAAGCACAACTTTACTGTCGAGTGCATGGTTGTCCAAGATATGGCCCAGGGGCTGAGGTCTTTGAAACTACTTTTTGATGGGCCCCCAGCTTCCTGCTGAATGATCAAAAATGGACATAGGTACCACTTTTTATTTCTGTGTGACACAAAGCGTGCTCAAACCTCTGCACCCATTTGAGTTTTTCACTGCAATGAGCCCCCTGCATTGCAAACAGTTCACTCAATAGTTTGGACACCCCTGCTTGAGTGTGAACTTAAATCTGACATTGTAAAACAGTGCAAAATCTGTAAATAGTAAAATGTTTAACTTCAGAAATGAGTCGCTGGTAAAGGTTAAAAAGCAACTAATTAGTAGTTACCTTATTTTGATGAGGTAGAGGTACCGTTTTTGGATGTGTGCAGTGATGTGCAGAATCTAACAATGCATAGAAATAATATATGCACCAGGGAACAATATTAACAACAGGCTGCCTATTTGTTTACAGCTTTACAGGTCCTGTAGTTGAAGTTGACATATCAAGGTAATGGTGTGGCCTCACCGATCCCACCCCCGCGGGACGACCTGTAGTCTTGACATATGACCACCAGGCGGTACAGGTTGAGGATGACCACCAGCAGGTTCTTGATGGTGAAGAAGACCAGCATTTGGTGAAAGACATCAAAGAAGGTCATAACTGTGAGGCGCACCACCAGGAACGGGCCGTCCTGAATGAACAGGGCCTCCACAATGCTCCACACATCTGTGCTGTGCTTCTTCAACAGGGACACCTCTTGAACGCCCTCCTCCCCGTCCGGCTCTGTGTTCACCACTACTCAAGACAAACACAGGGTCACATTCTGTATGACATCATTAAGAGTGCAAAGCTCACTACACGCCCCACACTGCCTGACACATTGTACAATTTGTTTTTCCTACAGAACAGGGATGCCAAACATTTTTGCTTCTTGTTTTGTTTTCTGTGTTTTCATTACAGTGGAGTTTAATTTTTTAAATTTTTTAAATTTAGTCTCACTTGTTGTTGTTTAACCTCACAATAATTTCAGGTCAAGCTTTATTGATCATAATAAAATAATGATGGTGACGATGCCAATGACGATGATAATGATGATGAGGACAACATTAATAACAGTAAATATTTCTTAGATAGATTACTGTGTGAATGTGAGAGTGAATGGATATGTATGGGTTGGGTCCGCTGTGTGGGCTGGGGGGATGGGGTTTTGTTGTATTCACTTGTATGTTTTAACCTTAAGTAAATGCAAATAATAAATAAAATAAAATAAAAACATCCGGCCCACAGGCTTGTAGAGCATACATTTCAGAGCATGTAAACAAAGTAAAAGTAAGTCTCTAACCCATTCCTGTCAGGAGTTATGCATGTTTAAAGAAATACCAAAAATGCACATCTGTCCAGCAGAGGGCACTGGCACTGTACAGTTATAAAAGCTACAAAAACAGAAGATGTTCTGTTACTGGTAAAAGTTCAGATTTTAGTGTTTTACTGGCACAGGTTACAGAGGGACCGGGACCCCACAGCAGAGGGGCCAAGGGGGCCCCACTGGGAAACACAATCACTCAATCAATTTATGTAATTTAAGTAATACCAGCTTTAAAATTGTGTGTGTTGCTATACAAAACAAACAAACAATGGTGTATTTTAAGAGTAAATTAATAATAATGTAGCCTGTATTATAATTGTGTTAATTAATTAATATAATTTTTATCATTGTGCAATAAGACTGAAAATAGAATATGATCATATAAATTACACCAGATTGCATTAAATTACCCCCCCCCCCAAAAAAAAATTCTATTGACAAAACATGTTTTCAATAAATGATTAATAATAATGAGCACTGTAATAATTCAGCACATTTGATCGACATTTTAAAATGGATCTTGGCCCTACAGGACCATTCACCTGATTCTGCCCCGCTCACTATTGTTGTAAAAGCATTTCCTGTTTGTAGTAGAACTTGAGCTGGGATTTCCATTGTTGTCAATGTAAGAGAGTGAAGAAAATAAAATGGGAATGGACCTGAAAACTTTAAGGAAATAAATGTGTGGTTCAGGTTCAGTTTCAGTGGAAGGACAACATACGAAAAGTCACCTAAAATATTTTTTTAGAGATATGATCACTTACTTTTTGTTGTCACTCTAATTGGCTAATTGTCTGTGAGGAACTCTAAAGCAGTGGTTCCCAACCTTTTTTGCCCTCTGCCTCGATGGTTTTGTTGATTAGTTAGAAAGTGAATGACTAAAACTCCTAATTATCAGTAAAAAAGACAACTGAATACGGAAACTCTCACGCTTTAGTTACCATACATGTTTTTTTAAAGCTTTTCTTTCACTATAATCATCAAAAATACAATTTGTTTTATCAAATTTTTTTTAATCTGAAATTAATGCAAGTACCCCCTGCTAACCTCTTACGTATCCCTAGGGGTCCCCGTACCCCTGGTTGGGAAACACTGCTCTAAAGAACCAAAGCTGATGGATATACCATATGTACACAGCAGTTGTGTAAATACAGTATACATTGTGAAATGTTACATTTTTCACCAAAAACTGAAATCAAAGCCAATATCAGCTCAAGTCAGACCTGCAGTTTCACCATAAACACAAGATGGCCGCCCCCATTGCAACTTCCTGAATAAGCTGAATAGCCTAATAAATAACAATAATGGCTTACACTTGTATTGCAGCCTGTGTCACCAGGAAATTTTGAATTACACAGATGTAATTTAGCGTAATCTGGTGTATTTTAGATGACCATGTTCTATTTTAATCAGTCTTTTTACACAATGATAAAAATTAGAACATGCTCAGTATTATTACTTTACTCTTGAAATACCAACACTCAATTTTAAAGCTGGCAATACTTTATTTTCTACAACTATTTACTTAAACTTTTACCAGTAACAGAACAGCCTCTGTGTGTGTATCTTTTATAAAGGTACAGTTTCAGTGCCCTCTGCTGGACAGGTGTGTCATTCCTTCCTTTTTTGTAAATATAGGCTGCCCCCTAGCGGCTGGACTGAGCATTTTGGGCATTTCTTCAAACATTCATAACTCCTGACAGGAATGGGCTAGAGACTCTTTTTTTTTTTTGACATGTTCAGAAATGTATGGCCACGTATGTTTGACACCCCTGGACTAAGGTCTATTTTAAATTTTACTTTACGCCCCAAACCCCAACTGGTCAAAATGTTTGCCCATTCTTGATCTAAATGCTAAATGTATTGCCTTGGAATTTAAACGATCGCTGAGCCTGTTTCATTAAAAGCCCTTCTTGCAAACAAAACATCCCATTTAAATTAGTGTCAGGTAAATGTAGTTTGAGGCCGTCACTCACCACCTATGAGGAAAAACTGAGGCCTGCGAAATGTGTAGTTCAACAAATGTCCTGTTGTCTTGTTTTAGCCTGATTGAAGTTTACTCTATAATTATTTCCTGAGCTGTCTAAAAAGTATTTACTAATAATGTGGCTATTTTTACAGTACGTCACTCACTAAAACTATTTTGCATCAAGTGATATCATGAAAACTATGAAAAACATATAATGGGTGCATCTAAATGTATTATTCAGTCAGATACCCCCATGTCAGACACGCGTAGCTAGTATAATAATATTCAATTTGTATCCATGGTAATTTAAAGCCAAAATAACAATGCAGATCCATTGTCAAATCAATGTATTACTGTCTAAAATCATAATGTAAAGTGATAGAAGATAAATAAAATAGCGTAAGGTGGTGCTCCTAAAAGATCAGAAATCTTAATGTGGAATGCTGATACATGAAGGTTGTGTATCTGCTACAAGCTACAGTCTGTGGTTATATTGTTTCAGTGTGTTTTCTTTGTGCAAAGTCATTCTCAAAGCTTTATAGACAGTTTACTTTTTATGAAAACAGAAACAGCAGAGACCAAATAGATGACGTAATACTAAGATAATGTGAGCCACTTTTCTGTGATTTTTGCGGCAAAGGAATTATACACATGCAAAAAACAAAGAAAAGTGGCATATGATATTTTATTGAATGTTTTTGGGCACTGGTCAAATATTAACAGTTTGAATTTGTGTCCAAAATGAGATAACAAAGGGAGATAACTTAACATTTCAAGAAAAAGGATGTCTGTATAGTGCAGTCTTTTCTTTAACTGAATGGAAAGAGAGTCAGATTTGAGAATTACCGTTTGATTAGTATTATGATTTGTATTGTATCATGATTTGGGAATATTAGCTTGGTTCAAGATCTGGAGGTGCAGCACTTTTGTGTCACCCCAATGGCATTGAAGGATGGGTGCAGAGGACAAATTCCCGTACGGGGACAATAAAGATCCCCTTAGCCTTAGGGATATGGATTTTAAAACATGCTAGGTGGAAACTAATAATTTGTTAAAGGAAAAGACACATTTGGCAAATTTAGGTCCCTTCTACCTTGGGACCACTCGCTTCTATCATCAACCTACCAAATAAAAACTAATTATAATTAAAACATTTAGTTGTTTGTCCCTGTTATAGAATACAATAACAAAATGCAATATGTCCACAGAGTTCTGCTGATTCTAAAACTGACCATGAGGACGGACTGTTTTGGTAAAGGCCCACAATCCACACAAAATAGTCCCACGGCCCACCAGTTGAAACACTGTATTAAATTCTTCTTCTTTTTTAGCACTTTCTGCACAGGGTAAACACACTGCTAAACAAATGCTGAATGTGACTTTCCAATGAGGACGAGGTAATGGGATGTTAGCTCAACGGTCCACCTCACTGGCATAAATGGCAGTATTGTAGAGGTACACAAGCGGTCACTCACCAGCAAAATGGAAAGGAAACTGCAGCATGCTCCACGTCCATACGGCCAGGATGATATAGACCAGCTGAGGACTGTTTTCTCTGGAGCACAAACAAGAACAGCACAGTCAGCTTTTCTGTGTAAACTTGTTGATACGGACGTGCACTTCAAACATCTGGACACAGAGAGTCATATACGTATAATGTAAATAGCAAGGGCCACCTACTTGACATCGGAAAGCGTCTCACTGGTAAATTCCAGGATGTCTGCCGCTGTCCCAACAAATATGAGCAGAAGCTGGGACAGTTGCTCTCGGGTCACCCCCCCGGCGGGAAGAAGCCACTTCCCGATGATAAGCAGGATGAGCAGGATCTGATGGAGGGCCAGGATCCAGTCATTGAGGCAGACTGAGGAGACAGCCTGCTCAATACCCTAGATATAGAGGTGTAAGGAACAATAATATCGTAATTATATACATTTGCTTTACGTTAAAGAATAATTACACAATCATTTGATCAATAGAAATTTGATTATTGGCAGTTGTAAAAAGGTAACAAAAATTCAGAACAAGTTGGGCAAGATAAGATGAGATCATACAGAGGAGTGTGATCTTATCTTACAAGCTGTTGTAACAAGTACATTTCTCCATTGTGAGATCAATAAAGTCTTATCTTATCTTATCTTATCTAAAAAGTTTTTTATTTAAGTAAAAATATGAATATAAGTTTTCAGTATAAAATAGTGTTTAACCTAAAATAGAGATTAAGCAGAGATGACATCTTGCCACAGTCCACATCCTTTTTGATCTGCCCGACTTCAGATTCAGCATTTCTTCGGGCTTTGCCTTAGTGCTGTGTTTCTCAATTGGTTGCGGCACGTGGGCTACTTGGGCTAACTTCTTTTAGGAACTAATTAAGTCAAATATTAGGCGATGTTAGACTATATTCAGCTAAAGTTCTGACCTGTTAAAGTCCAGGATCCTTTCAGACCACAGTGAGGCTGATGACAAACCAAGTTAATGGTAATTATTTTAATATAGTATACATCATATTGGAATTAAAATGAATAAACATGGATGTTTTGGCTCCATCATTTGGTAATGTCTGACTGCTGACTGTAAGATGTGTAAAATGCATTGTATAATAGGCACTGCTTCTCCTGTTTACTAAAGTTAGCAACAACGCAGTGCTTTTTTTTTTTTTTTTACCTTATGAGAACACTGCACAATTCCAACATGCATTGACTTGCTGCAATTGGCAAATATATTTCTTGAATCTTAAGATCTGGTAGCCATATTGTTCTGGATGCTACATGGTTTAAAATGCTTGGGAACCACTGTCTGAGTTCTGGTAAGATCTGGTTTAGACAGAAAGACATCAAATATTTCTAAAATCCTTGACACCATTAGTCACAATAACATGACACTATCTTTATTTATTTTATTTCCAATAAAAAGAAACGCTGAGGCCACACTGCACTTCTGTATTTCGTGTAATGCTATTGTCACTCATGAGTTACTCTGAGTATAATGTTCTCCAGAGTAATATGTAATCTGGGATTGGTGTCCACATTTTCTTTTAAGTAAGCAACACTATAGTATATTATTTTGAGCCAATGTTATACAGTTTTATGATGTCACCTACCTTTAGGAAATCAAGCGTTATGTTCACAGTGTTGTTGATCGTAATCACCCTTTTAACATTTTCCCAGGAGTCAAGAGATCTGCACTGAACACACACATGCAAGTTTTGATAAGAATATTCCTAAAGTGCTATAATTGAGACCAGTCTGGAGTTACCTCAGGAGTGTTAGCTTTGTTCTGCTGGTGGTGCAGCTCTAACAACCAGATAGACGGAATAATACTGATGAGAAACAGGAAAATAGCCGGCGAAAACCTTTCAGACGTGACAAGAGAAAACAATTGGTAAGAAACAAAAACACACTATACAATTTTTTTTCAAGACATGTATCTGCAAACCATTATCCTAACAGCATTGGGTGTGTTCCTTCAGAACGCTGGAAGCTTCACCAAAGAAACATACCAGATTTTATTTTTATTTACATAAAATTAGCTGTTAGACGGAGCCGGACGGGTACCACCCAAAGACCACCTCTGTCCCAGGACACTTTAACAATAGCGTCAGATCAGGCAGGATGCAGAGTCAGGATGTCTAGGGATATGGGGGTGGGAGCACGCAGTGACACATACAATCTATAAAAAAACTGGATGTATGTGATAAAATCAACAGCGTATTCCTCTGATGCCTCAAAATGCAAGTTTTTGCTTTGCGCAAAAACTGTGCCTCTGTCACCTTACGCGCAATTACGCACGCCGTTTGTTATTCATACTTACCATTTGTAGTCCTTTCCCTTTCTCCTCTCAAGTGTTATAATCATTTCAATAACTAGTGGCAGAAAAAGAAAAGTTAGGAGCCAATACGTTTTGTCATCCTTCACCCAAGCCACTCTCCAGACCCCTGTGAGCGACACGAGGATGAACAACGCTCTGGTGATGACGGCACACGAAAACTTCAGAATCATTTTTTGCAGCGCGATGTGTATAGTGGTAAGTGTCTGGGTTAAATCCTAAAGTGATCCGCCGGCTGAACTTTCGAACAAAGTCCCCAAACTTAAAGCTCCGCCCACGAGGAGCGTCCCCCCCTTTCACCAAAGGGATTGTGCATATGAGCGTAACCAAAAGCTGCAGAATGGGCACACACACGTCTCCTAATACACACTCAGTACAAATGGGCACCACTAATAAGTGATTTATGGATAATATAATAGGACATCCTGAGTGAATACTGAAGAAGCGCTTTCACTGAGATGCACAGAAGAGGGCAGCATTTCATTACTCACCGAGAAATATTGGCCCAATTTCCCAAATGGACGTTTAACGTGATGAGAAAATCTCCTAACCTCATGTTTTACACCTGTAATAAACGTTATCAATAAACATCGTAATGCATAGATGCTTAAATTCTTATCTCACTATTGCTCTTTGTAATATTATATTATTTAAACATTCTAATTCTTTTTGGGAAGGACATATAGGCTATTTTGCAAATAATCTAACATCCCCTTGTAAATACTTATGCACAGAGGTTATGTGCATTTTAAATCTAAATACAGATTGAACCATCAATATTGCAAATTGAGTTGCAAATCAATGATCTGCTGCTGCTGAGATGGAATACTGACTGCCACACTGTTGCTATGTCATGACATCACATAACGCATAACTTCTATGTAAAGCACAGACAGAGTCATTGGGCAACACGTTTATTTTTATCCAAATCATGCCAGCTTCAGGAAAGTGGAGCCATTGACCTTCCTCCCATTGTTTCCAACTAACCATCATCCTTGATTACCCCACAGCTGCATTTTTAAGAACTGAAACTAATGAAATGCCAGATGCCCAGTGTGGTTGTCTACTGTTGCAGTTTAAGTGCTAAAGCCAGACTTCACAAATCCACTGGCCCACATCAATGAATAGGCTTGGGCTTACCCAGTATTGTGGTCGTGCTGGATTTGAAGCAAACTATAAATATACAGCGGCACTCAAACAGGAAGCAATTTTCCTATCAGGCTTTTTAAACGTAATTGACCGTCTTTGAGCATGAGGCGGGGAAAAGACCCTGACACTGCAGGGAAATAAAATAAAAAAACATTCAAAATGAAACCAACTAAACTGACACATCTTTCCACATTTGTATCTCAAACGTGTGGTCATTGTACGTGAGTATTGCTGGGAGTAAATGTCGAAATAAATGTATCTTATTATAGCCCTTTGCTTTTTCATGAAGTGCTGTGTAGATCAAATTGAGACATGTTGATGCCGAGATGGCAAAAATGTAAGTTGTTCTTGTAAGAATTTAAATAGAAGTGCTTAATCAATTTGTTAAAAATATCCACTCATGTGTTTATTATTGTACATTTATTAAATGCTGAAAGCAATGACAACTGTTAATACTGACCTTTTACACATATGGACTCAAATAGCAATGTGTTTTGTCTGTTGTCGGCGTAAAATTGTGGACTTCTTAAGAGAAAGACTTAAAAAATTGTGAAAAAAATATTTTGGAATTTAAAAAGACTTAAAAGATGAAACAATTGACAGTATACAAGCGAGATACTTGATTTGTGATTATATGTGTATTATGTTCATGATGAAATGTATGATATTGTATATATGCTGATGATGCAGGGGAGGGCATGCAGAGGGAGGGCAGAGGAAGCAGCGGCAAAACCATTTAAATCTGTTTTGTAAAAGAGGGGGCAGAAAAATATAAGAATTCAATTCTTCTATCTGCTCCTTTCTGATCATGGAAATGTTTGAAGTATTGGAAACATAATGTGTACAGTATGTGACTATGCATTTTCATGAAAAAGAATAAAGAATGAAATGAAAAAAAATCATATTACGTTATCATACACTACCAAATGTTTGGGATCACCTTTTTATGTTATGGTTTTTCTTCTCGACCGGAAAAAGGTGGCCTGCCCTCTCTGGGTCGGTGGAGTGTCCTTGCCTCAAGTGGAGGAGTTCAAGTATCTCGGGGTCATATTCACGAGTGAGGGACGAATGGAGCGGGAGATTGACAGA
>OMNZ01015335.1:7065-22613 GCA_900303255.1 Lesueurigobius sanzi | reverse complement strand
TGTCCTTGCCTCAAGTGGAGGAGTTCAAGTATCTCGGGGTCATATTCACGAGTGAGGGACGAATGGAGCGGGAGATTGACAGACGGATCGGTGCAGCGTCTGCAGTGATGCGGTCGTTGTATCGGACTGTTGTGGTGAAGAAGGAGCTGAGTCGAAAGACGAAACTCTCGATGTACCGGTCGATCTATGTTCCTACTCTCACCTATGGTCATGAGATTTGGGTCCTGACCGAAAGGACAAGATCCCGGATAGAAGCGGCCGAAATGAGTTTCCTCCGCAGGGTGGCTGGGCGCACCCTTAGAGATAGTGTGAGGAGCTCAGTCACCCGGGAGGAGCTCGGAACAGAGCCGCTACTCCTCCACGTCGAAAGGAGCCAGCTGAGGTGGCTCGGGCATCTGTTTCGGATGCCACCTGGTCGCCTCCCTCGAGAGGTGTTCCAGGCACGTCCCACTGGGAGGAGGCCCCGGGGAAGACCCAGGACACGCTGGAAAGACGAGGTCTTTCAGCTGGCCTGGGAACACCTTGGGATCCCCCAGGAAGAGCTGGAGGAGGTGTGCGTGGATCGGGAAGTCTGGGCATCTCTGCTCAGACTGTTGCCTCCGCGACCTGGCCCCGGATAAAGCGGAAGAAAATGGATGGATGGATGGGTTTTTCTTTATTTTCAATACTATTTATATTGTATACTCTCACTGAAGACATCTAATGGCTGAACACATATGGAATCATGTCTTAAACAAATTGAAAAGAAAAACATCTTTAAAAGGTTGAAAAAGAGTCTTCAAAATGTTTTCTTTGATTACTGCGTTGCACTTTTGACATTTTCTCAAATAGCTTCATGATGATAGTCACAGAAATGGTTTTCACTTCACAACAGACTGTTGAAGCTCAATGAGAAAACGCAAAAATAAAGAGGGCCCATTTTGAAGAATTTAAAATATAAATCATATTATAGTATATCTACAAGAAAATTAAAAAGAAAAGTAAAAAACAATACATAAAAAGTGATCCCAAACATTTGACTGGTAGTGTATTATACTATATCATATATTGGACAATATCAGCATCTAAACATGACATGCTCTACCTCTCTGTTGTAAGCTAAGTTATTTCAGTAGCTGACCAACAGGTGGCGGTATCTCCCATTGACAAAATAAAGATTACAATGCCAAGATTTATTATGTACTTCTGTGAATTGCAAATCCAATAAACTATTGGTTTAGGTAATGGGAATTGTCCATTCAAACTATAATTAGTAAACCAAAGGCAAAACATTATCCCCAAATTGATTACTCATTTATACAGTACATACATGGCAACTATGTATTTGGGTTGATTATGTGTTAGGATGGAATAGGATGAAAAAGAAAAGTTGAAATCCATTGTGAAATTTCCAAAATGCTGTTCTACCTATAAGACCTCACACACATTGCATGGGACAAAGTGCACTGAAAATGGCTAACACATGACTAATTCTCTCACAGGCCGACAGCTGCGTTTATTGGACAAATATGATTCGCCTCAGAACAAAGTGGGTCTTCAAAGTGTTTCCCCCCTTTTCTTTCTCAGTGTGGAATCTTGACGTAAGCCCAAAATAAAGAAAAGGCTTTGGCCTCAAACACATTTTTACTCCCTGGACTTTTTCTTGCTGTGACCTCGACTTTGACAACTGTAACAAATTCTATATCAACAATCAAAAGAAAAGACTATTGTGTGCAATTGTGGTTCCCCGGTGGCTGTTTGGCTCATATTCTTTTACAGTAAACAGGCCACAGATGTCTTACATTGATATGAATAACCTTAATTTGTTCAGCACATAAAGGCCAGGCATAGCTCAGGGATTAGCTTCTATAAACCATGTATTACAACACAGACAGAAAGCTCATTTGGAGAAGTTTACAGCCAGATTTGCATAGGTCATTAGCTGTCTCAAAATATCCCCCATCACTATAGCAACCTCTGGATAAACTGCCTTGTAAAATTAATCAAGCCATTACGGCATGCTTTGAACAAAATAATGTGTTTGTATAAGTCATATGACAAATGTCTGTGGACGCTCTCAGGCATCCATCACAGGCATCAGAAAGGAACATCTCTGGATTTGCTGGAAGCTTCAAGTGGATCCAAAGTGATAAGGATAGAAACCCATCTATAAACTTACAATAAAGTACAATAAGTGCTTATAACAGCTTACACTTATATTGTGCTTGACAAGTTTCTCAATGCGCTGGGCCGGTGTACTGAAGGAAGCGAGGCTGCTAGTCCTCTCCTCTGACCAACACCATTCACTCACTCTCAGTCTATATGTTCACACATGCAAGGCGGGTAAAGTCAATCAATTTATTTTTGTAACCAATATCACAAGGAGTCGTCTCGAAGGTCGATATGGACAAAAACAAATCAATATCAGACATCAAGGATTATCAAAATAAGTCACACACAAATGAAATGTCACAACCAGATGTAATGTCCCGTAAATAAGTAAATCGGACAAGCTTAGAGTGTCCCACATCCTTAGGCCCTCCTCCACGACGAGGAACAACCCTTAAAACCACATGGGAGAAAATTAGGAAACCTCGAGGAGAACCATTTTGGGGAGGGATCCACCCCTATGGACGGATGGGCCAGTGGTGAATCTTTGGTCGACCAGAGTCCAATGGCTATGTCCAGCGAGAGTCGCAGAGGCCATTAAACGTGTCTTGCCAGGCTCCACCTGGGATTAGAACCACCAGCCTTTGTTCTAAGACGACACGCTCTGCCTCTTTCGCAGTGGTGTTTATAGCTGTACTCAACTCAATTGTTTATTCTTTAAAAAGCTTGTGAGAGACATCTGCAGTCCCACGTCTCTAGCTTACACATATTACAGCGGTATTGCATGCCAACTCCAGCTATATTTAGAGTGAATATTTTATGAGGCGCCAATGCAAAATGGTTGCTTTGTAATTGTTATTTGACGTATACATTATGTACTGGCTACGGTGCAGATGGGAGGATGACGAGCATCAGTTTAGTGATCGACAGAAAACTGATGCATTTGATAAGCGGTACAGCTGTGTCCAGGGCAGCACGGTTACAGTCTAACCACTGGCTTTTTTACTGAGCCAAATCAGATATTAATGTATTCCTTGTTATGTAGAGGTGACATTGTGACTTCTCTCACTTTTAGAGATAATTTCTTCCTGTCTGTCTCCATCTACGTCGCGAAAATGATAACTCAAAGGTGAGGGTAACTCAGTCTAACACACGTCTTCTCAATCACTCTCATCTTCTATAGTTATACGAATCCCACATTTACATAGATGCATTATTCATGGCGCTAATCCCGGTTTCAGATGGGAGATATAAAATGCAGCTCTGGTCTCCCTGTTTGTGACAGAGCTGATGTGTATGCAGATGGAAAGACTATGAAGCAGCCTATTTAGTCTGTGCTTTTCTCATTTCTCATTCAGCGCCGCGCACCCTGTCAATGAGCCAAATTTACATTCGCTGCCGCAGTAATAGCCCGAAACCCAGAGTGATGCGAGTACTCTCCCAAATCCACGTTGGTCTGCCACATGGTTACATCACCCCACCGCTTATTAATACGACTCACTTGACATTATCAAACAATTCAAGTGCAGTAGGCTTTTGGATGTGCTGTTCTCTTTCGCAGCCAATTAGTTCACTTATTGAGAGTGAAGTAGCAAATTGTTACATATCTACAGTGTGTGAGAGAAACTGGACACAAAGAGCTCAGGAAGTCAGTAGCTATGACAAAAGTAGTTTATTTGGGGAAGGTGCGTTAATAAGGGGCCAAGAACACAATATAGATCATTTTAAAATGTCTGCATAGACCAAGAGAGAGCAACAAATTCTTGATTAAAAAAAAAAAAAAAAAACACTACAAAGGAAATTTGCGGCAGAGGTCTACGCTTTTGATGTTGTACATTTCTTCGTAAGATAAGATAAGATAAGATAGTTCTTTATTGATCTCACAATGGAGAAATGTACTTGTTACAACAGCTCTTAGGACGGGATCACACAGGAGGGGGCAAAAAGTCAGGAAATGTGCCATCAAAGAAGAAAATAAGTTTGTAAAACAGGTAGGCTAATAGTTATAATAAAAATAAAACTGTCTCTTAGCATCTCTCTCTAAATAAACTATAAAGCGTCTCTTATGCACACTAAATAGATATAAAATAAACTCTAGGTTGAGTTGGGCAGGATGTGATATGTATGAAATGGAATACTGTTGTATAATTATAATATGTATAATTGTGTATAATATAATAAAATATTGTATCAGAGTTATCATGAATATATAATAAATAACTGTTTACATTCAGGTGGTTGATTGATACATTTTTTAAATGTTTATACTTTCTGCCTTTCTGCACACTACTGCATATTATTCTAAAAAAAAAAAAACGACTGCAGCTTGGTGAGATGAAATATCAGGTATGTTGGAAATGTTGTATATGGTAAGGATATCCAGATATGACCATCAGTCTGCTGAAGTAACTAATTGATTATTGAAATAGTTGTCAGTATGTTATTTATCGATTCATCGTTTCTTGGACATACAAAGACTAAATAGAGCAATAATTACATCAACATGTATTTTTGATTGAAAAAAAACACTTGTGGCCAAACGTTTTGTAAACTTATCTCATACAATATGAATGATGACACAAGACCTTTATTTCACTCATGGTTAGTGCTTACGGGAGGCCATTTATTGTTTACGCTTTTCAACAACAAATGTCCCTGATCAAAGGTTTACATATTGTGCATCTTGAAACAAATATCAACTATTTCAGAGAGTCCTGTATTTCAGCTGAAGTGAGTTTTTCTTTGCTCATGAAAAAATGTCCTGGCAGTTGTTGAAGGTCATGCAGGACATTAGAGTAGTTTCTGTTTCATTGTGATTTCCAAAGAGTAAAGTCAGTTCTTTGACAATAAATGGCTTCACACAACCACTAACCATGAGCGGAAAAAAGATGTTTGTGTTATCATTCATATTCTATGAAAAATGGCCAAAAGGTTAAAAGGGAATGTAAACTTTTGGCCACAACTGTGCATATGATTTTTTTGTTACTATTTGATCTGTCTTTGTCACTGGCCCATCCGTCCATGGGGGTGGATCCTTCCCCAAAATGGTTCCCCTCGAGGTTTCCTAATTTTCTCCCATGTGGTTTTAAGGGTTGTTCCTCGCCGTGGAGGAAGGTCTAAGGATGTGGGATACTCTAAGCTTGTTATGTCCCATTTACTTGTTTATGGGACGTTACATCTAGTTGTGACTTATTTAGCTCATTCTTGATGTCTGATATTGATTTATTTTTGTCCATACCGACCTTTGAGATGACTCCTGTTGTGATATTGGGCGTTACAAAAATAAATTGATTGATTGTTAATACTTTACTTTCTCACAATGGAGAATATTACTTATGTATTAAGATATGAGATAAATGCAAAAGATCATTATCTTATCAGAGCCCCAATCTGAGGGTTGACAGAAGTCTAAATGTGTTGGTTCTGATGGATGGCGTGTTGTACTAAGAGCATCCTTACACACATTCCCTTTAAGTTTACTCTATCAAAACATCCTCAAATAGTGTCACTTAAGCTTCATGTGGCAAAAAGTTAATAAAAAATATAATTTCCAATTCCGTGTGAACCTTTTGCAGGCAAACGATTAACCGAATTATCGTAAAAATGATTGTTTCCAAAAACATTTGCTAGTTGCAGCCCTAATCATGGGTCGTGTATGAAACTCTACCGTTACTCACACAAACACGTATACTATTAGACGGGATCAAAGAACCGGAGAAGGCAGCATTGTTAAAGAACTGCGGTGCATTGGCTGTGCTATAAGCAGCAATTACCTAGGAGGAACACACAGCTCGCCGCGTGCAGTCCTACTTTGATGTTAGACTATTACATCACGGATATTTATGGGGTCAGTTAATATTCAGTCTCTATTGTACTTGCTGTCACTGCGAATGTCCTATAAATAGTTTGACATTGGCCATATACATTCCCAGTCTTTTTTAATATGCTAATTGGAATGGGGGCACGCACTGTCTGCTGTAGGTGCAGGGAAATCAAACACCGCCACATAATGAGTGTGAGGCTAAAATTAGCTCGGCGACATTACTCCAGGCTCCTCTTACCTTTCCTAAAGACACCCTGCAGACGGGGCAATTGTCATGTGATTAAAGCGTCACAAAAGAGCCAGGTGTAAAGTTACTGTTGAGATGTGTTCACCAGGACAAATTCTCTTCATGAATGCGTAATGCTCTACAACTTTCCACTGGGGATAAACACATGAGTTTGATATAATGAAACCTGCACATAGGCTTCTGAAGGTTTGGACTAGTGCCTAGGCCTGGGCGATGTGGCCAAAAGATCTGATCACAATTTTCTTTAGTTTAAATCACGATTTCGATTATATCACTATTCATATTTATATTGTCTTTTAAAGGTGACTAAAGCCATCTGCTTCTTCTGGGGTTTACTCCTGGTTTAGTCCTGATTCAGTCTGTGATATCGTCCAGGTTCAGACTTGATTTAGACCCAGTTTGCCTTCGGTTCATTTCTGATTGAGGGTAGACCTGGTTTCGTCCAGTTTCGTTCTGTCCCTGGTCTAGTCCTTTTTAGTTTAGTCCTGGTTTAGACCTTGATTTCAGTCTCTGCTTTAGTCCGGTTTACTTCTTGGTTTAGTCCTGGTTTAATCCAGATTCAATCCGTGATATTGTCCGATTTTAGTCCTGGTTTAGACCTAGTTTCATCCTGGTTTAGACCTGGTTTAGACCTAGTTTCCTCCTGGTTTAGTCCTGGTTTAGACCTAGTTTTCTCCTGGTTTAGACCTAGTTTTCTCCTGGTTTAGACTTAGTTTCCTCCTGGTGTAGACCTGGTTTAGTCCTGGTTTAGACCTGGTTTAGACCTAGTTTTCTCCGGGTTTAGACCTACTTTCCTCCTGGTTTAGTCCTGGTTTAGACCTAGTTTTCTCCTGGTTTAGACCTAGTTTTCTCCTGGATCCTCATGCAGATCCTCATGGAGACCAGATCCCGATTCGATTTTCATCATCATATCGCCCAGCCCTATACTTAGTGCTTATTGTGGTCAAAAACAATGTATTAAGAAAATAATATAGATAATAGTGTATAAAAGCATGCAGCAAAAATGGATACAGAATTTAAAAATAGCCGATTTCATTTGCTTGGAGCCGAGTAAAACCAATAAATCAAGAAAATAAATTACTAAATATTAAATAATGGTTTGATTCCTGATCCGGAGGGAGTCTTTCTATGTTGAGTTTGCTTTTTCTCAATTCAAATTGTACACAGAAAGACAAATCAAACATTTACCTCATTAACATTAGTGGATACTGGTTATTCAGCATGTTTAAAGAATTTAATTTACAAAAGTCTATTGGTTAAATTCACACAACGTCCCACATTGGTCTTTTCCGGGGTTTTCTGGCCTTTCGGACCGACTGGGCCACGCCACAATGGACGACATCCGCATCAACCACAGTGCAATTGATAGGTGACTTCTCTCCAACATGGCAACCGCTAATCACGCGTCTGCATGTGACCGATTTTCCAGCTGAGGAATGTTGAAAATCTACTTTAAATTGCCCTTCTAATCTATTTATGTGTCCTCGCTATCACCACTTGTTCCCATAAGTCACATGGAGAGTATCAAAACAGCCTATAATGGCATTTGAACACAACACCAAACTGACTCGATGCTAATGACTTTATGTACCTTAACTGTGGCTGAAAGCGTAACCCCAGGTCTCCATTTTGAGGTGGATCTGCAGCACTGCTGTAGCTCCCTGCTGCGACAGCCTCATTATGTGGAATGTGGAACACCTGTGCAGAGGAAAAAAAGACAACTTTACCAGTTTTTGACTCTGTGTGTATTCCTGTTAGAAGCAAGAAACCGGTAAGTCACAAAATAGGCCTGCACGTTATACATGTTTATAAGTTGTTATTACAGTGCATTTGGAAAGTATTCAACCGCCTTCACTTTTTCCACATTTTGTTATGTTACAGCCTTATTCTAAAATGTATTAAATTATAGTTTTTGAAGTGAAAAAAGTGTTTTAGAATTTTTTTTATTTTATTAAAAAATATAAAACAGAAATATGACATGGACATAAGTATTCACAGCCTTTACTATGACACTGAATACTGAGCTCAGATTCATCCTGTCTCCACTGATCATCGTTGAGATGTTTCAACAACTTGACTGGAGTCCAGCTGTGGTCAATTGAACTGATTGCATTTGATTAGTAAAGGCACACACCTGTGTATAAGGTCCCACAGCTGACAGTGATGTCAGAGCACAAACCAACCATGAAGTCAAAGGAACTGTCTGTAGACCTGAGACAGGATTGTACCAAGGCACAGATCTGGGGAAGGCTACAGAAAAATAGTTGCAGCATTGAAGGTCCTGAAGAGCTCTGTGGCCTCCATTATTCATAAATGGAAGAGGTTCAGAACCACCAGGACTCTTCCTAGAGCTGGCTGCCCGTCCAAACTGAGTAATTGGGGGAGAGGGCCTTGGTCAGGGAGGTGACCAAGAACCCAATGGTCACTCTGACAGAGCTCCAGCATTACTCTGAGGAAATGGGAGAACCTTCCAGAAGAACAACCATCTCTGCAGCACTCTACCACAGAGGCATGATTGATCACATTCCAGTCATGTGATATTTCCGTTTTTTATGTTTAATAAAATGGCAAAAAATACTAAAAAACTTTTTTCACTTTGTCATTATTAAGTATTGTGTGTAGATTGATTAGAAGAAGAAGAAAAAAACAATAATTGAATACATTTTGGAATAAAGCTGTAACATAACAAAATGTGGAAGAAGTGAAGGGGGTTGAATACTTTCCGAATGCACTGTGTTAATATATTAGTTATTCACTTATCATCCAACTTTATTTTGTATTGCATTTAGTCAAATAGAATGCACCAAACATCTTTTATTATTATAAAATACAACACTTTCAATAAGTGGACAAGCATGTCCTAATATTCAATACCTATTTATTGTTTTTAATTGGCATTTATCCACTAGTGTCATGATTTATGTAATGCATGGTTGTTGTTGCACTCACTGCTGGGCTATGCCTGTTGTTGACAAGCAAAACACTTGCAATTGCCAGATAAGAGCTAGAGTGGTGCCATTGATTAAACCAGGGACTTCATTATGGAGACTGGTATTAACAATGCAGCTGAAAAGGCTGTGGGAGAAATCAGCCATGATAACACTATAGTTGAGAATAGTGTGGTCCCTGCAGGAGTCCCAACTGCAGCCACATGTAGGATAATAGACCCCGTAAGCCACTGTTTACTATGAGCTGCTAAGTGTTTAGTTGTCACACTGCCTCAGCCGTTTAGTTTATATAAGAAGCACAGAACAGGTCAAATGACTTATAGGTCAAAGCCTGAAAAAGTAATGAATGTATATAAACCAACAAAACAAATGAACTGAAATAGTAGACTGATTTGCAATTGGTTATGCACATTTTGAAACTAAAAAGAAATATAACCTTCAACAAGAGTGACAAATAAATGAATAACAATTCAAGCGTGCCACTAATCTTGCTGCTGTTGCTGCAGGGATGTTAGCCCCCATGCTGTTGCTACACACATAACCTCTATTGAGGAGAGACACTGAAGGCAAAACAATTTTTTTAATACATTTTCAGGTTTTGGGCCAGTTTGCTCTCTTAACATGTCATTGTTTCTCCATACAACTATATGGGAAATTGTAACTTCAATGGCCTTTTTCCAAAATGCATTTTTCTCACATTGTGGCGACAACATCTCCACTTTACTAGCACCTACAGACTCCAAACTTTCCAGTCTCGGACTTAACAATATTTTGAAGTTTTGTTCAGAGGGATTTTTCCATATTTAATTCCTACTCTGATAATTTAATTTTAATTCTTACAGATTTATTCACTTATAACTATCTTATTAAAAAACTAAACAAGATATCCAAAATCCCCTCTGAACAAATCTTTGTAACTAATATATTAACAAAATAAAACCATAAATGTAAATCTGGCTTTATCCATTATTTTGATTTGGTTGTTGAAAATGCAGCCAACTTTGGCCATTTGTACACATACACATAATATGTCATATGCAGCAAGTTTCAAATTGATATCATTGAATTTAAATGTGTTCATATTCACCTACAGTGTCTCGCCCTCAAGCAAAAAATAAGTTGTAGACTATCTAAGTTTCTCAAAAGCAAGTCTCATCTTATGTATAAAGGGGCAGCTAAATGCTCTGAAGAATATGCATGAAGCCTACATTGTATTAAATATATAATATATTGGAATAATTAGGCCTATAATCCAGCAGACAGAACTGTACAGAGCTGCAGCTGTAGAGAAGCTTGTCACATTTGTAGACAGGAAAACGTTTTACTAGATGTGAATCAATGCGCCTGTATGCTCTGCCCGTCAGTTAAAAGGAAAAAAGCGCATTGCGTAATCGTGCACTTGAAATAGCTGATGTCAGAAGTAGGCCTGTGTTGCTGTTACATGCAGAGCTGCTGGGTGAACACAGCCAGGGCAATGAGTGCGGCACAGCGGGACAACAGCACAACCCCGTGGACATCGAGGGAACTTTTTACTAGACTACATAGGCTAAATAAATGTAACTGATCAAATCAGACTGACACATACGGCCAGCGGGGTAAATTGTTTCTACGAGGAACTTAATAATATCGACAAAGCTAGGGTTGTACTGTAGCGTTCATAAAGGTGTCGTTTCTTCAAACATTCAGGGTCACGTTTCCTCCTATTCCAGCCTATAGTTTAAAAAAATCATTGAAAACTAGATTTTGTATCGCATGTAGGCTACAGTTAGATCCTTTGTCTCCGCGAGGTCAGGGAGCCGTGTTTCTGATAATGGACAACCACGTGAATCTTGTCTCGAAGTGCCTACTTTTTCACTTGGCATTAAAAAAAAAAACATATATATGTATGTATAACTTTTAGCCTAATTAATCTATTTAAGCTATTTATACATTTCAATGAAACACACGTGCGCACCGGAACAGTTATTCGGAAAAAGTTCATTACAAAAGCACAAAGGCGGCCCCTCACGGCTCCTACACTACCTTTGAAGGAATCATTTGATAGCCCTATTAACTTTCATGTAACATTGTTTCTTGAAGGCACCAACTGCAAAGCGCCTCAGTGTCATTACTGTGAGAAATGTGCTTTCATACTGAACGTCTTTTGCAGAAGTCCTGAAAGATACACAACAATAAAATATAACATATTGATTTTTAAACATCAACTTCGTACACATAATAACATTGCAAGGAAAATGTAACTTTTAGTCAATTTCTGGCTTAACATGATCAATTCATACGATTGTTGCGAATGTTTTTGGGGATGTTGGTAGGCATGTCATACATTGTGATCGATAAAACGAGAGTAGAAATGAATGTGAAAAGTTACTACATCGAATTTACGCACAGATTACAATGGGTATTTGTGCGAACTTTATAACCTAAGAAGAACTAACGCATTTTGAGGTCGTGTGACGTAATTTAAGCTGGTTTATAACTCTTCAGTTATATTTACCTTCCAGGACCTTCGGCAATCCATTCAAGGCAGCAAGTTTGGAGAGCGTGTTGAGTTTAATCAATTCATAACGTCGAGATGGAGCCGAACTCACTCAAGGTAGGGTTTGTTATCGGGCTTTCTTTTGTTTATATGAATATTTGAATAAATTGCTTGTATTTCTACATCACTACACGCGACTCGGCCACAGAAGTTTCAACATTGCATTTATTAGCTATAACCACATCTGTGTTGTATGTTAAACGCCTAAAAATAGTTACATGCATGATAATTGCATGCTGCTTGTTTATTAGCGCGTAATTACGCACCATTGTTGATGGCTGCGATTATATAGTGTATATTTTGCTTGATTAACCAATGATGTTGTTATCATTAATTTAACAATTTTGTTGTTGTTTTTTCCAACAGTGGGTGGGCTCGTCTTGCGGTTTACATGGACCATACATTTTCTATAAAGCCTTTAAATTTCACCAGGAAGCCAAACCAAGGATTTTGTCTCTGGGTGACTTTTTCTTCGTCAGATGTAAACCAGAGGAACCTATTTGCATAGCGGAGCTTCAACTACTTTGGGAAGAAAGAACAAGCAAGCAACTTTTATCAAGCTCCAAACTTTATTTTCTACCAGAGGATACTCCCCAGGGAAGGACAGTCTCACACGGAGAGGTAGGAATATTATTAGTGTGGTGTTGTGTTTAGTGTGCCTCTGTTGGCAAGCGTTTTATTTTACAGCATCTTTACTGCATTAGGACTTGGCAGCGCGTAGTAGACTCCGGTATCACAGTCATTATAATAACATTGATACGCTATGTGATGACTCAAATAGCCTACTAGCTTCACGTTTATTTGTTACAAAGATGAATCAGTTGTTTTACGTATTGCCAGCTGCTGATTGTGCACGTGTCCAATGCCCACTTGACCGCGCTCTATCGAAGAATCGGTGTACGCTAATAAAAATGGGGAAAATCCACACCAATCAAATAGGCTGCCCATTATATTGTCACAAAACATGTCAAGTAGAAGTGACATATGTGCGGATATTGCGAAACAGCTTGAAGGCAATGAATGCACTGAGATCAAACTAGCCTAGATCACAATGAATGATACTATAGCCTAATGCCGAGTGTGTTGAAAGACTCTAAGTGAAGCAGGTCAAAGCCAGCGCTAACACGTTTGAATACTTTTACGCTTTGCATAATTTTCCATGTGGCCATTTCCATTCTTGACAATGTGTTATTGTTGAGGCTCTGGGCTATTTCCCACAGCCCCCTGTGTTACATTACGCCGTTTGTTGGCACAGAAAAGCAATAGTTATGATTGACTGTGACCATATGTGGCGCTTGTGATCCGGTTACTTCACCACACTGAATGCTGTAACACTTTGATTATTGAGGACAGTTTTTACGCACTGGCTGTAAAACAAATGATGTATTGTTTGCTTTCTGAATCTGATATCAGTACATCACAGTTACTACTGTCGGTCTTTCATGACTCCAGACATGACTCTGTGCTGCTTTAATATTGTTTAGGAAAGGACAAAGCCGTGTTTGTACTCGAGTCTTCCGCTGATGGTTTACTTACATTCTTTCCTCTTGAGTAATAGGGTGGCTATCACGTTTCTCTTTCATCAGAAAGGTGGGTAACTATTACCGGACGCTTTTAAGCTATAGGAGAAGTTCTCTATGAGCAGTTATCATCTCTCGAAGCCCACTCGCTTTAGCCTTTAACACGGAGCAATTATTTTGTAATTACTTTTAAGTGCACACATGACTGAATCTGTGGCCACACACTTGCGCAGACTCTCAGCTCCGCCTCTTTCCCAAAGACTTATTTGCATTGCAAAACGCATACATTCCGATCCATTTGACATATTTTGAAAAAAGATTTTATTAACAACTGAAATGGCTGAACTGCTGTGCAAATTAGATACTACTGGTGTATAGATGCAGCACACAATGTACTAGATAAATCACCTGGTTTACATTGTGTTTGATGTCAGACTGGAGAACACAAGCTATTTTCTCTCATGAATAATGCAGTGATTTGCTTCTGTTCCAGTGCATACACAGAAGATGCCTGTTTTGAAGCTGTGCTATTATAAAAACAGACAATTTTAGAAATAATAATATTAATATGAATTGACACATGACATTTGTGACTGTAGATTGGCCTAAATTAACGGTTTTGCTTCAAGTTTTCAACCAGGAAGTCTGCATTTATTGTGTAATATCCTGGAACTTTTCTCTTTTAATCTAAATTTATGATTTCTTTGACTGGAATATTGCACAACAAATATGTTGCACAGACCAGAGACAGTACAGGCTATTTGTCGTATGTTTATGTACTTGTAAAAAGAGTAAACAATATATTTTTGATTACTATTACTGAAAGTAAATGACTCAGTAATAGGCAAACATACGGGTGAGAGAGGTATCAGGAATCACTAAAGCACAATAAGGAAGGTTGTCTGATTTGATATTAATCACATTAGGTCACTTTCTCCTAAAACAGTAACTTCTTATCGTTGGTATTTCAAAAACTGATGTTGATTTTTGTGTCCTGCGTGTACAATGAGTGATAGATAGCTCAAGCCTGAATCCAACATCCTTCCAATATCAAATGGTATTTGGAGAGATATAGCAGAGAAGGCTGTACAATTAGATTACTGATTTACTTGGCGGAGGTGAGGTATGATGTAATTTCCTGGTTATTTCCAAGATATTTGTGTTTGCTCCAGCCTCTGCTCTGTGTTTGCTGCTGTTGGAACCAACCCGCGACCCATTGTGCTTGTTTTGCTTTACTCAAGGGCTGGAGGTCAATTCATTTTAAACGTTGGAAACGTGAAGTCTGCATTGACTAATTGAGAATCTCTGAACCAATTTAGCTCTTTCATTTTGTCCGCTGACTCCCTAAAATGTACTCATATTGTACAGTAATTATGCACTTTATTCCATGTTAATTATTTGGTCCATATGTGAAGGAAGCTCAATTCATCTCTGTTTTTACAGCCACTTGTTGAACACCACTTGCTCTTTAAACAAGCTTTGTGTTGAACTGTTCACCCAAATATAACAAACCCCTCTTTTGGGGCCTCTGCTCTGTTTGTCTGTTGCAAACTACCACCTAAATAGTCACATGTGTTTTAAAACCCGCTGAGTGACACATTATTTCTTCTTCATTCAAATGGGCTCCCTTTCTTGCTGCTACGGCTTACCGACTTTAATACTTTCTGTTTTTGGATTCCCTATTTCAGGAGAGAGCGGCGGGAAGATAACAGCTCATAGCAGCACTGAAACCGCTCATTGTATACTTTGCTTCAGGCGACTAATTACTTATGCTTATCATATACTATATACCCCACTTCAGTTCAAATACAGCAGGAAACTCTTAATGGAAAATCACAAGTGTAGAGACTATTTCTGCATCATATCATATATAATGCGCTATTATCATCGGCACCTTTGATTTGATATGACCTCTCTCCTCTGTCCTGTCCCCCTCTAACACTGACAGGCTGGGACTGCAGCACTAGGGCACTATTGATTGCTGTGGAAAACACTTTGGCATTCATCCAAAGCCATTTCTTCAGTACATGGCAGCAGTCCATGCATGTGTTTCAGTGCTTAAAAAGCCAGCTTGTAGGGAAATTAGATTGTATTCATTTGCTGCTTCTTTGATTTTTCCTTAGGGAAAACCCCTGAATGGGTAATTTAAGCATCTGGGATGCTAGTTGAGTTAAGTGTAAGTGGCTTAGATATGCGAGTGGCATTCGGATGGATAAGGCCGTAGTGCTGAATGACTTCAGTGTAAATCTGCTGTGGCACATTTTTCCACTGGCCATTTTAAAATATGCAGTGTTCTGTTGTCTGGACCAGCCTGTGTAATATAGCAAATCTCCCTATTCAGACAACAATGGCAGGAATTTTGGAGGTAGGGGGGGGGGGGGGCCCC
>OMNZ01015332.1:0-19972 GCA_900303255.1 Lesueurigobius sanzi | reverse complement strand
AGAGAGAAAGAAAGAGAGAGGAAGGAGAGAGAGAGAGAGAGAGAGAGAGAGGGGAAGAAGAGAGACAGAGAGAGGGGAAGGAGAGAGGGAGGGGAAGGAGAGAGAAAAAGAGAGAGAGGAAGGAGAAAGAGAATGAAGAGAGACAGAGAGAGAGGGAAGAAGGAGAGAGAGAGAAAAAGAAAGGGAGAGAGAGAGGAAGGGGAAAGAGAAAGGAGAGAGGGAGGAAGAGAGAGAGAAAAATAAAGGGAGAGAGAGAGAGGAAGGAGAAAGAGAAAGAAGAGAGACAGAGAGGGAGGGAGGAAGAGAGAGAGAGGAAGGAGAGAGAGAAAAAGAAAGGGAGAGAGAGAGGAAGGACAAAGAGAAAGAAGAGAGAGAGGGAGGAAGAGAGAGAGAGGAAGGAGAGAGAGAAAAAGAAAGGGAGAGAGAGAGGAAGGACAAAGAGAAAGAAGAGAGAGAGGGAGGAAGAGGGAGAGAGGAAGGAGAAAGTGAGGGAGAGGAAGGAGAGACCAAATATGTAGCAACTGACAGACAGTTGCTACATATTTTAAATCTTTCACCATATTTATACAAAAATATAATGCAAATCCAGGTGAAAGTATCTAAGTATTCAGAATACAGTACTCTGATTGGGCAAAGTAACTGAATACGTTACAAAATACATTTTAAGACAAGTATTCAGTATTCTGTAACTGAATACAATTTCAAAGTATTCTCCCCAACACTGGTTACAAGTGCACAAAAACTTTAAATATTGGAGTGAAGTTCCTAGCTTCGTCAAGTTAGAATGAAGTACAGTCATTATCCCGAATAATTTCCCTCTTTTACATCATGCAAACCAACCTTCCACTTTAGCCAACAACAACTTTGTCTCAATGTGTACAAAAGCCATGATGATATTACAGCTTGTTAACATCTCTGTCCGTCTGCTGTCCGCACACCGCTTTGATCTGTCCTTCAAGACTCACAAGAGGCCGTGCTTAGTGTCTATTCGCTTTTTGACATGTAATGGATCCCTATCAAACCAGACAGGCGATATGGAAAACACACTTTTGTTCATTTGAGTCGGACAATTTATTCCCATCACGGTCATTATTATTTTGTCATAGTTCACAGATTTTTTTGCTCTTATCTCCTCGCCAAAACTCGACAATAATGGTATTGGTATGTCGATTGGCAAGCTCCTACAATGTCTTCATGCCGAATTCCTACGAGGGTAATTATAGTAATAAGAATAAAACAGAAACAGGCTATAGTACAAGGCTATGCTTAGGGATGGGCTGGAAGAGATTGATATAGACTCACTGTCTGTGAAATACCTCAGGAAATGTAACTCAACAACATGCAGGACACGGAAGAGTAGGGCAGATATCACAAACTTAATTTGATTTGATTAACTACGATCAAGAAATGTTGCCAGTGGGGAAAGCTTTTTATATTAAGATTTTTGATCTAATTTTAGTGTGATTAGATTTTGTTTTTCTTAATTTAAGAGTAAAAAACTTACCCCACTGGCATAATTGTTGAAATTAGTTTCTCAAATTAGAGGCAAAAACAAATTTTAAGAAAGTTTTACAAATTTCTAGATGTCTTTTTGCAGTGTAGACTCATTTCAGTCAGGTTGAATGGTGGGGGAACTGACTCTGTGTCTCATTTATTGGAATATATACTGTATTATTCGAAATGAAATTGAAATTGCGAGGGCCCCCTGACATAATTCTGCTTGGGGCCCCATGAATGCTTAGCTCGGCCCTGCTGAACAGCATATGAAATCCAATAAGAGTGTTCCGATAATCTTTTTGATGTTGTCAAGTTAAGGCATGTTCAGGTGTTTCTTTGAATCGCAGGAAAAGGCAGTTAAAAAAGTAGTAACAGAGCTTTGGATCTGGCATCACAGCGCAATGCATTATGGGAATTTTGCCATCATTTTTCAGGACCACGAAACAACGAAAACACAGCCCATTTTCAATATTATTCCCTCGTAGATGGTGCGTTCTAACATGGCAGTCAACTACACAACAGGCCCCAACTACCCTGAAGTTATTTGTCCATCTTAGCTTCCCTTAGCTCTACAGTTAGCAGTTTGTTGTTTGGACCGCTAAGATGGCGCCTCAACCACATACACATCAACACAATCTGCTGGCCACGCCCCGTTACGTGACATCACATCCCAAAGCTCTATTGCATGATCACTTATCACGCACTAAAACCTGCTCATTTTTCACCTTCTTTCAGGTCCTCACTTCCTCCAAATCCAATCCCAAACCCAACGTCCTGTCCATGATGCTCAGCATTGTCGAAGGGGCCACACCGGGCTCTGTGGTCGGCTCGGTGCGATCGCGGGACCAGCACAACTCGGTGGAGGGTCAGGTGACCTATCTGGTGGTGGGAGGCACCGACCATGACGGGACGTTCATGGTGGACCGCCTCAAAGGGGACGTGTACTTGGTGAGGGAGCTGGACTACGAGAAGGGCTCGGGGTACGCTCTTCAGGTGGAGGTGTCCGACTTCTCCCAGGCGTATCCCAGCAGCCACCTGGTGCAGCTGGACATCTACGTTCAGGACAACAACGACCACGCGCCCCACTTCACTCAGGACCCCATTTCAATCGTGGTCCAGGAGAACGCCGAGCCAGGGGCCTTTGTGCATACGTTCCAAGCCATAGACCAGGTGTGATTACATGGCTATATTTTATTATTTAAATATTGAAGGAGTTAACAATCATAACGGAAAGACAATTGCTTGCAAAGAGGCTGAACAAGTCCTACTAATAATCGTTGGAGACCCTTTTGTATTAATTTACACTCCTTTCACCCACTTTTCTTGCCCTCCTTTGTCTTTTTTCAACATTATTTCAACTTTTACTGTTTCTATCACATTCAAACCATTCTGTAATAATATCTTAAAGTAATAGTCTGTAAGTCTATATGTATTACAAATGTAGTAGAATGCATAACATTAACCATCTGGGCCTAAATTGTGATGTAGAGTAAGTAATCCCAAATAATTATATTCTTTCTAATGTCCTGCCTATTTGTTAGTCTCAGCAACTAATCAGAATCCCAGTTGCCAAAACTTTGACCAATGGGAGGAGTTTTCCTCTGAGACAGCCTGGTTGTTTTAGTGTCTCCCCTTAATTTAAACAATATATAGATCGCTGATTATCAATATTATTAAGGTTTAGGTAAAGGTATACTTTTGACCCATCCCTCGAAAGAGATTTGCACTACCGCTAATGTCCATTTACCTCACCACCACTTTGCAGGATGGCAGCGGGCCCAACAGTGACCTGCGCTACTCCATAGAGCACCAGTGGCCCGACATAGCTGACCTTTTGACCCTTGATCCCATCTCCGGAGTCCTCACTTTGGGCCGGAGGCTTGACCGCGAGGCCACCCCCTCCCTGTATCTTGTGGTGCGCGCGACGGACCAGCCTCTGGAGCCGTCCCAGCGCCGGTGGGGCTCGGTCACGGCCAGGGTCTTTGTCAGGGACGAGAATGACAACGCCCCGGTGTTCAGCTCCCCCTCTGCCGTCAGCGTCATGGAGGACCAGCCCGTGGGGTGAGTTCCTAGGAGCTCAAATGGACAGTTTCTGAATGTTACTTTGTTGCCGTGGTTTAAACTTACCTCACCATCAAAGTAGTGAGGTAAGTTTCGGTGCTGTATATTGTTTCCTTTACTGTCGTTCGCATTGTTACTAATAAGCAGCTGTAGCCTGGAGGTCCTGGTTTGTGTGCCGAAAGCCGCATTCATGTGACTTGGGGAACTCGTTTTCCCCAGATGGAAGTCCGTTGTTCCCAGTTGGTTTGTGTTCATGTGCTTTCTATGTCGGAAAGTGGGGATTGTGATTTCACCAGATAAAAACTGTCTTTCATCACTAATTAGCATTTAACAGAGCTATTTACATTTGGTGTTAGCATCTCGAAAAGCTAAACTTTGGTTTGTTTGTTTTATAAAGCATCTCCTACATTTTCTTTTTGCTTGTATAAATTTCAGGCATTTCTCTCGCAAATATGTGACAGTCCATAGCAAAATGGGGAACAAGTCAATTTTGGGCATTTTGAGTTATTATCAGATTCTGAAAGTGTAGTCTCCAAGCTTTCCAATGATGTGTAACACATGGGAATCTGATCATATTTGAAGAAGTTGTGGCCACTTGAAGGTAGACCCTCATAGATCCTCAAACCTGAGAAATCTGGTTCTAAAGATCGAGAACTTCTCACCTCTCTCTGCTGCTGGGACAGACAGACATATACTTTTAAAGATATCAATCCTGTTATCTGAAACATGGAGAGGCTTCTCCGTGATCTGAACTAACACATTCTGCAAAAAAGCGAAAATCACTAATTTTCAAAAAAATCACTTCATTGTGGTTTTGCTCCAAACTCGTCCTGCGACTTGCGCCCGGAAAGGTCCTGCGCTGTCACATATGTTACTGCAAAGAAAACAAAGGCTCGTAGTAAACCTGAGAAAGTAGCAGTGTTTACACATTTAACGAAAAATCAACAAATCAGCTGATTTCTGCGTCAGATGCGGAAAGGGTTAAGGGGTCGGGAAGCTTGTTTTGACCCCAGTTCCCCAGTTGTTTTTCCCAGTTGGGCGAGCGTTCATGTGCATTTTACGACTGGGTAAAACGTTTATCCCAGTTCTCAAGGTCCACATGAACGCACCAGCATACACCCGGAAACCATGGCAACCAAGCTAATTCAGAAATTGGGAATTAAAGCCCCACCAGTTGAAGAGCACTGATCGAGAGGAAGGACATTCATCCAGGAGAAAGAAAACAGATATATTTCCTAATGTAGTTAGACGTGGAGAAGGTGAGTGCTTCAGTGGGTATAGAGGTGCCCGTGTCAGGTGCTCTTCAGGATCTAGAGCCAGGAGTCTATATTAGAAAAAAGAAAATGATCCGAGGCACTCTGAGGTTGCAAATAAAAGTCCTTTATTCGAACAAAGAGAGGGACTTTAGCCGACGCGTTTCGGTCACGCACGACCTTCTTCCTAATGTAATTCCTAATCACCCGCTTCACATCTTTGCAGTTTCGTGATCCTGTACGTGATGGCCCGAGACGATGACGAAGGCGAAAATGGCCGCGTTTCGTACAGGATCCAGGCGGGCAACAGCGCTGGCCGCTTTAGCCTGAACCCCAATACCGGTAAGCCTTTTTCACAGTCCTGAGAATCAATCTAAAAATATCATGATAGAATAATGTCACGTAAGCCAGATTCCCCCATAAATATCCAATTTACACCCCATCAGTGCTGCATAAATCGACGCATAATTTCCTCACTGAATGATTTAACACAAGCTGAAATGCTGAGTGCTTTATGTGTGATTTTATTGTGGATATATGGGCTACAGTGTGATTAATAGATAATCAGCCTCTTGAGCCAATATTTCCATTTAGACATGATTTTATAAGTACTTATGCTGTCGAGACTGCTGAAACACTAAAAGCCCCCATACCCATCACTACAAGATGAAGTATTAGGTGAAGTGTTGTGCATAGATTTGCTCGTGGGAACCAGTCTTTATTTGGGCTGGGGTGCTGCACTGCCTTTGATATCCAATATGTCCCATTATAATCTCTTCATCACTAGCGCGGGGTGCCTGGGTGGTGTGGTCGTGCTTCACTTTGGCTGAAATAAGATTAGGCAGACAGTTAATGCCTATTCCAGATGGCACCAAGTCCTTTTACCGTTATAAAACCTGAGTTCACTTCTGGTTGGGTTCCCATGTCGAAAACCGAAAGGTTAATAATAGCCGATTAGCATTTAGCAAACCACTTTACTAATGTGTGGGGTATCATTAGCCCGGTTAGTGCTCAAAATGATATGTTTTCTCTGCCAATGTGCAGTTGTGCTATTAGAAATTACAGCTGCTCAGAGGGTTCCACAGACCACTTTAAAGTTTAAAGCCTCTTCTCTTGTGGTTTTGAAGTATATATGTCTTATTAATGCCTTTTGCCTGTACTCAAGTGCTGTCATAGTTACATTCTCAACAGGGACATTTTTACTGCCGAGAATATGGATGTTGATGAAATCACGCAATGAGCGAAAAATATATTTTAGCTAAATCACAAATATGAGTTTTGGAAATTGGCAACTACTAAATGTAATGTCAGCTCTAATTTGAAGAGATGAATAGTTGAGTCTGGAAGTAGCCATTTTCTGTTGGTAACATTCTTGCCCATGGGAAATTGGTTAAATGGTTTATGAATTGTACCACGTTAGACATTTAGTTTGTCAGTGTATCCTCTTCTATTTTTTAAGTTGTGAAATATAATTTGTCCTCAATCCTCATCATGTGCATTAAGTATATTGTAAAATCAGATGTCAGAATGTGTGGATTTCTTTTTTATATTTTTATATGTTTAATGATGTTGAGATAATCAGCTAGTTGTTGTTAGCATTGCCATGACTGTAATCTCCTCTTTGCTCCCTGAAGTTGTGAAACAAGCTTATAAACTCATCCCTATGAAGAATTGGGATGTTAGGAATGTTTTAGGAAAGCAAGAAATGAGTATGAACCATATACTGTATATTATAACTTTACTTGCTTCCTCTTTCATAGTTTAAAATAATAATAATATAATAGTAATTTTATTGTCAATATAACCTGACAATGTCATCAGCTCATCTATATTAAAAACATGATTAAAAGAGTACCCTAATTTCCATAATATTGGCCGTTCCTGAATTAGCCGCACCATCCAACTTTAAAAAGAAAAAAGTTCAACGTGGACAACTGTCTACAAGCCGCAGTTGTCCACGTTGTACGTTGTAATTTGGGGTGTGTACTAGAGACCTGCCTGCTCCCGAGAGGCTTCCACGACTAACCTCTGAGAGATTCCCACGGGTCGTCTCCTCGCCGCACGCACATAAACGTGGTGCGCACACGGCCAGCTGTTTACGTTGAACCACGTAAACAGCTGGCTCTGGTCTGGTAGGCTAAATAAATTCCAGGCATTCCACTCATGGAACAGCCAGGCATTTCGCCCCCAGAGGGTAAACATGTGCTTTTTCCGCTAGAGCGCCCCTAGTGGCCGTTACCCCATAAAAATCTTTACATAAGCCGCATTGTATAGACTGCAGTGTTCAAATGTGTGAAAAAAGTAGCGGCTTATACGGTAATTTCAAAAAGACTAAAGTTGCCACACTCGGACAAAGCTACAGATTTCATGGCTGTTTTAGTACAATGTTCAATATAACTATACTGTGACTACAGAGCAGAGCAAAACTTCAAATATTGTCTCTCTCTGAAATAAGCAAAGTCCAGCAGAAAGTTCAAAGCACCACAGAAGTCTACACTTGATACGTGTTTGGCGTTCAGCAGACTTTATGACGTTTAATGGCCTCGACTGTATCGTTCACTTTCTTAACCCGGACACTGTTGGCAGCAGTATTCAGATAAACACTTCATGTTTCCTATCACTTTGGCTGACCTTTCTTTGTATTTGAGGGAAAGACAGGGGTGAGCACATAATAGATCCAAGTGGAAGAAAGAAACAATGAAAGGTTTATGCAGCCAGTATTGTATCAATTTGAATGCTTCTCAGGTTATTAGACTAACCTATGCCGTGCTGGGAATGAACTATAATAGCATTTTATCCCTGTTTGGCTCCGTCTGTCAGACTTATTTAGTAAACCTAAATCATTTCAATAAAAAAAAATAACTTGATGCAAAACAGTTCTTGTGTCACGAACCTCAATTTTCACTGGAAAGACCCATAAAAGAAAGTTGAATTGCTTTGTTTTACTGCGCCGTCTCCCAAATGTTTCTCAGGGGCAGGCAAATTGCACATTTGAAGTCATAACCCAAACATTCCTAAGCAAACATTGAAATGATTCCTCTCTCACAGGCTCTCTGTCTATCCTCAAACCCCTGGACCGCGAAGAGCACGAAGTGTACAATCTGACCATCGTGGCGGAGGACCATGGGATCCCTCAGCTGTCCGTGTCTCAAGTGCTGAGCGTCCAAGTGATCGATGTGAACGACGAGGCGCCGGTTTTCCAGAGGGCGCAGTTCGAGACTGTTGTGATGGAAAATAAAGGACCAGGGACCACAGTGATGACGGTCACCGCCACAGACCGCGACCAAGGTACTTCTCAGCACAACTTAAGCTCTCTGTCTAAAAGGTTATGGTCAGAGATGGGAAATGAACAAAAGTTTAGTTTTATAGTCTGTCAGGTCCAGTCTTGTCAGAATATTCAAAAGAATCCACGTCCGTTTAAAATCACTGAGGTTGTTGTTTTTTCAGGGTATAGTAGGAAAACAGTTCATTGGTCCATTGTAGCCTTGCAATTCTTGAGTATGCACTTTTTGTATGGCTTGCGGCAACGGCAGTCAATATTTTTTTGTTTAGACGAGACGACTGATCATTTCAGTTGATCCCATAGCAGTCTGGCTTTCACCCATTGGTAATATAAATAATTGTGGTGTTGCAATACTACCGTAAAAGTGCCAATACTTCATTATTTTTTAAAAATTTAGCAAAGAAGATTGAAAGTGCAGTGTCCTCTGGGAAAGACACCAGAATCCAAGCAATAAAAAGTTATAAATACACAACAGGACCACGCACCACAGGCTAAGGAGCTAATGGAAGCAAATGAAATGTGTGGTTAGTGATACGCAGAGCTCGGATTTGCGAAGTCTAATTGGGTCTTTAAACGCCCCGCCGAAACCACGTCGGTTGGTTTTATTAAATGCTGTGTGTTCTGAACGCAGGCTCTAATGGCCATGTGACGTACGGAGGGCTGACAGAGGAGGGCTTCATCATTAACCCTGTAACTGGAGTCATCACCACGACCAGAGAGCTGGACCGCGAGCATCAAGACCACTACACGTTCACAGGTGAGGATCTCATCATTTTTCAGGGGCTGGAGTTACATGGAGATGAATGTCTCCTGCTGCTGAATAGAGTTCATGGACGTGTCGTTGTAAATTCATAGTTTTCCTGGTGAAAGGCAACAACGTTTTTAAATCAAATACGTTACTATCTCACTATAGCATCAGAATATGAGCACTAAATGAGTAGATGATCAGAATCTCAATTACACTAACATTACACGGAACGGAAAATTCATGCTCCCTAAAAACAAAAATATACCTGCCTGTTTTGCATGTATTAATATTACTGTTTATACATCAAAACTTGCCACCTGCGACTATTTTACTCACATACTGTAAATATGAGGAAAAAATGTGTTGCAAGATTCCTGTCCTTTCATACAAAATAAGTATTAAAATTAGACCTACATTTTTAGCAACAAAAGCGGAAAAATTAATATAGCCAGGTTTCATTTTGTTGATATATTAAGGCGGTATCTCACCGGCAGGGACTTCCCGAAGACTTCTCTGAGACTCGGAGGCTTCCCAGAGACTCAGAGACCTAAGGGCCTATCTCACCTCCCACTGAGACTAATTCAAAACCTGGGGTAGATTTGAGTCTCCAAGTCTCCAGGAGGTCTCCAGGGAGTTGTGGGAAATTCAAACATGTTTGAATTTTTAGGAGACTAGTTGGAGACTTTTTCCAAGTCTCCATCAGGTCTCGGGGCAGGTCTCAATTCAGTTGCGGCAAAGTCTTGGAGACTTCTCGGAGACTTCTCAGAGACCTCGTTGACATGTCTCCCTGGTCATGTTCAAAATTAGTCTCCATGGAGTCTCCGCGAAGTCTCAACAACTGAATTAAGACCTCTCCAAGACCTCTCCAAGGTCTCCCACAACTCCCTGGAGACCAGGAGACTTCGCAGAGACTTCGCAGAGACGTCTTGGAGACTCAAGTCTCCACAATGTTGCGAACTAGTCTCCAGGCCAATATGTGTTGATGATGTGTGAGATTGATGATTGAGATGCGTTACAAAGATTTTTTTAATAAACTAGTTATTAGTGAATGAATCTGTAAAAATTCAATTGAATTTCGAATGAAATATATATATAAAAAAATCTCTCCTTGTAGATATTTCCAATATTGTAAAGTTTAATGGCTGTAGGTCCCACTAAAGTGAAGATGTTGTTGCCAGAGTGTAAGAAAAATGCATTTTGAAAAAATTTTTGTCTGTAAATCTATGGAGAAACCTTGAAGCAATGCAATAATTAAACACCTTTTTCTGAAGATTTGGCAATTGATTTGTTTCTATGGGAACGTTTATATGTGAAAAGATAAAATTGGCCCATAATCTGAAAAAAATATATATATACTTTGTACTTTCTTCATGTAAAGTCAAAACAGAGAAACAAAAATGTCTCGTTTGTCCTATCCTAGAGTCGGTCGGTCAACTCTTTCTGGACCTTTGTTGTTATATTGTAACGACAGCAGCCACAATGTTCATGTTGCGTGTATTGTCTCCTCAGTCTACGCCAGAGATGGAGGGATGCCGTCGAACTTCGCCAAAGCCGTGGTCGTCGTGGAGGTGCAGGATGTGAACGATAACGCCCCTGTTTTTGCAAAGCTGTGGTACGGTCTGGAGGTGCCCGAGAACCAAGCTCCTGTTGAACTTTGTGTGTTCAAAGCCACTGACCCAGACCTGGGCTCAAACGGACATCTGGAATACAGGATTACTGGTAAAAAACATGATTTATTTGATGTTACAAGTATAAATCTATCTACTATAAAGTGAAGACAGTGACTAGTTTTGTGTCTCAATAGATCTTTCAGTTTTTTTCTGTCCCTTTAAGTGACTTTTCTTGTTAAGAATCTGTGCAGTGTTTTTCGAGTGGATCTGGAGTCAATTCAGCCACACATGCAAAGTTGGCATGGCCTACTTATCCCCCCTTTTCTTACATCTTTCATCACTCATTTTATAAAAACATCTTGTAATTCTCAGTCTCTTTTTTTTTTTGCCAATATTCAGGTGGAGATCCAGATGGAGACTTCCAGCTCCACGCCAACACAGGAGCTCTGTCCACCTCCCGAGCTTTGGACCGGGAGACCACAGCGGAGTACAACCTGGAGGTCGTGGCTTCGGACAAGGGCAGCCCCGCTCTCAGCACCACAGTCACAGTCAACGTGCGAGTGCTGGACGTCAACGACAACAGTCCTGTTTTTGGCCGAAGCAGCTACACCGTGGAAGTGTCTGAGGATGCGACCGTGGGGACACCAGTCTTGGAGGTAGGGAAGCATCTACTGTATGTAAAAGTTCATAAAAAAGTTGATTTGCTGTGTAAAAGATCATACAACACAACTGAGCTCAACAGTCTATGGTTCCATCGGCTTTTAGAGAATAAAACATATCAATAATAATATGGAAGTCAGCTGTGCGGTATGTGGATCCACACTCATATCTTATAAAAGCTTGTGACACACTGCTATAACAAAGACTGAATAGTTGGCGTTGATATGAATAAATGAAAATAGCTAACGAGATGTGCCTCCAGGTGCCTCTTCTCTTTTAAGATTTCTTTTTTGCTGCCCATCTTTGATCCTAAAGAGCACCTAGTGAGCTGTGAAAGTTGAGATCCAGTTTAGACTTTCTTAAAGTAAATGGGAAAAAAATATAGGATTACTTTTTCTATCAGAACATCTGTCCATAAACACACACATACAAAAGCATGAGGTTAAGAAAGAGGTGGTAGTATATTACAGAAAAATTTGGGACAACATTTCTTGAATAAATTAGGGAACTACACTTGTCAGATATCGTACAGCAAAATGACCTTCCACGTAAATGACTCGTATGAATTGCAATGTTAATTCTTGATCTCATTTCCAGGTCAAAGCCACAGATAAGGATGAAGCGTTTAATGGGAAGATCCTGTACTTCCTGAGTAAAGAGGCGCACGGGGCCTTCACAGTCGATGAAAACACGGGACACATCATCACCTCTGCCCCTCTGGACCGAGAGAAAGTGGCCACTTACACTTTCCAGGTGCTCGCTGTGGATCTGTCCCCGGCTGAACCCAGAAACAGCTCCGCTCAGGTATGCAAGTCTGGACAAGAGAACGCAGTGATATTTACTTTTTCCTCATGGTTCTCATCGATTTTGTCAAGTGTATTAACTAAAACAGCAGCACAAATATGGGGGTTTTCCACTGGCAGTTCCGGCCCAGCCCACGGCCTGGTCTACCCACTTCTTTTGTTTCCACATGCCAGACACGGATCAAACCGGGTGAGCCAGGCACGAGTTTTGGGGCCGTCTTCAGCCTTGGGTCAAAGTGAGCTGAACTGATAGTAGCATGACGTGAACAGGTTGCTGGCCTCTGATTTGTCAGAGGAGATAGAAGACAGCCCTCACATGAACAACTACGTCCAACCAGATTTTTATTTCACAATATTATACAGTGGTTATAAACAATGATCGATGGCAATAGCTGCTGTTAGCACAACTTTAGCTGCTGTTAGCATAACATTAGCACATAGCTTACCTTCATGGTTCATTTTTTAGCAGCGTCTTTTAGTTTTTGGCTTCAGAATAATTCAGTCCAAAAGGCAGCATTTATCCACAGTGTTCTAATCATAATATAATTTGCGGTGCTCTTCACCTGAGGAACCGTGGCAGGTAAACCCCGCCCCCTAAAGAGTAGCCCACAGGTCATGTGGAAAAGCAAGACCTCCAGGGTAGAGTAGACTAGTGTTGCCACCTGTCCCGGTTTTACCTGGGACAGGGCCTGTCCCGGGGGGAAAAAAGTATTCTCCCGGGACACTTCCTATACTGTATATCACCTTTTACCTGCCCACTAGCGCCCCCAGGTGTCTACAATCAAAAACTGTAGGAAATAAACCAATACAATAAAGACTGGACATTTTTAAAGCAATTAACTGAATAAATAACAACATAATGGTATTAAAATTAATCAAAAGATTACCGCTGAGAGCAAAATAATATTATTAGTAAACACATCTGTTGACATTAACCACTTAAAGTAACTACTTAAAGCAAATCTAACATTGCTCCATCACAAGGTTATGTCCAATTTCGCTGTAGAAGGGCATTTTTTTGTCTTGGGTTAGATGTGAAGGGGCCAATGCTTATGAGCAAAAGGGTCGATTGGGTTGCCAAAATGTCCAGGTTTTTTGTCAGGCCCAGGTGGCAACCCTAGAGTAGACACGGTTGAATCCGAGGATTGCGCCCTGGGCTGGACTGGGCGGGCTAGAAGGGAGCTATGTGGAAAGACGCCAATACTGTATAATGTCATTCAATAAGAATAGCATCAATGTGGTGCCCCTCAGAGCACTTTATGTCCAAATCAGCCACATTATTTACATCTACAAAAGCTCTGACCTGGGAAAATTGGTCTAACACATAAACTTAGATGATTTAAGGTGAATACATGCCCCCAATAATTTTCTACAATGATGTACAGTACTTTCTAGTAATAATGCCCCTCTCTCTCTCTCTGTCTGTCTCTTCTGTTTAGGTGATAGTCACAATCACAGACGTCAACGACAACGCCCCCTTCTTCCTCCAGGACCCTCTCATTATCGAGGTCTCCAGCAAACGCAGCCAGCGCGTCCTGGCCACGATGAAAGCAGAAGACAAAGACTTCGGCGCCAACGGGTCCGTGTTCTACCGCTTCGCAACACCCGTCAAAGGCTTCGGCATCAACTCTCTGACGGGGGAGATCCAGGCCACGGAGCCGCTCACCGGCCTCACCCAGACCCAGAGGACTCTCATCGTGGAGGCCATGGACCAGGGCAGCCCGGCTCAGTCCGCTCAAGGCGTGGTGGTCATCTTCGTCAAGGAGGTGCAGTACAGCGGGATTCGATTCTCCAGGAACGCAAGAGATGTCAACATACAAGAAAACGCTGCTCAAGGTTTGACATCTTTATCAGCATTAGTTCAATATTTAGCGCTGGGTACTTCGGTTACAGCCGAGAAACTATTTATCAGGACTGTAGCTAATGCTTGTTTTAATAGTCTCCTCTTCAGGTGATTATTTTTTATTGTGCCTTAAAGGATTTTATAGCATCTTTATGGCTAGTTCAGTGCTTTGGTCAACTGTAGTGGTTTTAAATGTGCAATGAAATTTGACAAGATAGCAGTAAAAAAAATTAAAATAAATGATAGTGACTGAGAATCTCTTGATGGAGAATATTCATAAATTGTTAAAAAATATTTAACCAGTCCCAATTAAACCTTTTCATCATTGCCGTACAACTAGGGTATATCAAGTAAAAGCTTAAACTGACCTAATGCATATGTTGATCAAAAGTACACTATATTTGTACACACTTTATATGTTTCAAGGTGCTGCCCCTTTCGTGGAAGGTTAATGCCTCATTTTTATTGTCTTTACTCTCCGTCTTTAGGCACTGCTGTGTTCCAGGCTTCGGCCCAACACCCAGATGGCTCCAATAGGGGCATCAGCTACAGTCTCTTCAGTGGAAACCGAAAGCAGTCCTTTAGGATCAGCTCCTCAAGTGGTACGTTCAGCAACAAATTCAACTACTTTTGGATTCTTGTTCACGGCTAAATAAGTTTTATAAGTTAGATAATTCATTTATATATTGATATACAGTGCAGATACAGTAGCTCTTCAGGACAGTGTGCAACGGAGCATGGTTGACTGTATTCAAAATCATCTTCCCATAAAACAATATGAGCGTTGCAATCATTTTAAGGACGAAAAAATCATTCTGAAACTCCTTTGTGTATCTTCCAGGTGAGATCATAGTGGAGAGCTCCAAAGGCCTGGACTTTGAGGACTCTCCCCGACTGCGTCTCGTGGTGAAGGCGGAGACTGTGACCTCCACGACCTTCATGGCCATAAACCTGATCCTACAGGACGTCAACGACAACCTGCCGCGCTTCCAGCTGCAGAACTACGTGGCGTACATTAGAGAGGCGCAAGTCTATGAGCAGCCCATTATACAGGTGAGTTATAAAGGTGACAATAAATAAGGTTGCATCTGAAAAGGGTCTTGGCTATTGTAAAACCTAAGCCAAATTATTATGCAACTCCAAACTGACCAATGGTAAATGAAAATGCAAAACATTTAGATGTTCTCAGAATACAGTTTAATTAATGCCAAAGCTGAACAAACTGAAGAATGTACAATGTTTGGTACCTTTAGTTTTATAGCCACTAGAATATCCATGCTGAGATATTTGTTAGGTTACATTCATTACCGTAGCTGAGTGGTAGCATGAGGTCTTGAGATCAAATCCCGGATCACCTGGGACCTTTCTGCACATAGGTCCCACTTTATTGTCCTAAAAGGGAAATCTGTCCTCTGCATTTGACCCATCCTTCGATGCTGCTGGGGAAACCTGTGAGGAGCAGGAGGCGACCACAGTACCTGGCTCCAGAAAGCCTACAAGGTCCAGGAATGAACCTGGGACCTTATTGCTGTGAGACAAGAGTGCTACTCACTCCACCATATTCCACTTGTGTTTTAAACGTTCTTTTAGTAAGACAGGAGGTTTGTTTAGTTTTCCTGCTTGATTAGTTTTGGCTACTTCCTGTAGCCTTTGTCAGAAGTGTCACGTGATGGTGCAGTGATGTGTCCGAGGCTGCTTGCATGGAAAATCAGCTTCCCCTGCTGCCCCATATACTATGCCTTCTCCGGGACCCCATCCCAGGAGTGAGACAGGGTGTACGCTTCGTTCTCCTGGTTCATTGATGTTGCTGCACGTTTTCTGCTCTCGATGGCTTCTCTGATCCAGTGCTGGTACTTGTTACTTTCGGCACAGATGACCCTGGCATTGTCCCAGCCCATAATGGTGGTTCTCCCTAGCACTTCTGATGGCTACAGGAAGTAGCCTTAACTAGTCAAGCAGGGAAACAAACCTCCAGAACGTTAAAAACAGTTAAGAAGACAGTATGAACTTTTTCAAACCATATTCCACTTGCGTTTGGGTGGATTTCGTCCATGTGTTCCAGTTACTCCCATCAACCCAAAATATCTATAAAAGACAAACTTTCATATCTGTCTTTAAACTGAATAAGCTACAGTTTCATGAATCGGTTCCTGCTCTGTCTCTCCTGCAGGTGGTGGCCGAGGACGTAGACCAAGGCTCCAACGGTCAGGTGACTTACTCTTTCCAGAACACGGCTTCGTTCGGGGGACTGTTTAAAATCGACCCCACGACAGGAACCATCACCACGGCAGCCATCATGGACCGCGAGATCTTCAACCAGACCAAGTGAGGACAGATCTGCAGCAGAAATACCCCCATACACCGAGCTTTATGTGTTTCTTTAAAATGAGGCGTGCCGTGAAGCGAACAGAGCAAGTCTTTTATATCACCCAGCACATCTATTGAAGGAAAAAAAAGTTTGATGTATCACGTTATAAATCATTCTCAGTCAGACGTTGCATGTTGAAATAGCTGGTGAGGAAGTGAACATAATCGGCTGAAGACTGAGGCAGAGCAGACCAGATGCACAAGACTAGACAGACAGACAGACAGGCGACTTTTGAAATATTTATATCCAGTGTTGGGAGTAACTCATTACAAAAGTAACTAGTTACAGAAATATATTACTTTTTTCAGTAACTGGGGAATATAATCTGTTACTTAAACAAAATACATTAATATATTAGCTATTACAATTGAAGTAACTCAAGTTACTTCAAGGTACAAGAGCAACTCCCCCCAAATAAGATGCAGCACCAAATCAAGTTGGATACTGGTGTAGAAGTGTCTTGTGGAGCTAATTTCGTCAAAACAAAACACGAGAGAATGGAGACGACTGAGGAAAAGGAAATCTTTGATTACTCTTTAGCTCGGTGGCATTGTTCTCCCTTTTTTCTGTTTATATTTTGCTAAAAGTAACTCAAAAGTAACTCAAAGTAGTGTAACTCAGTTACGTTTTTGAAACAGTAATATGTAATACAAACATGTTACATTTTCATAGCTGTAACTAGTAATATAGAATATATTACAATGTTTAAGTAACTTGCCCAACACTGTTTATATCATATACCATAGGTTCTCAAACTGTAGTATGTCGTATACCAAGAGTGATGTTAGGGCTTCTTCCAATGATTAGCAAGATCATCAGCAAAAAATCATTTTTATTAGAGATAGTTTAATTTACAGTATGTTTTTCTGGTTTAGGCATTGTTTAAACCCATTTTAGACAGAATAACATGATTTTTAATCCTCATTTATCTTAATCTAGGCTTGCTCCTTGGTCAATACATTTATGCAATGGTACTTGTTGTGAAAAGTTTGAAAACCACTGTTTTATGTGATACCATTCATATATTTTTTCATGCTTGTTTTCTCGTCCACAGATTGGTCGTTACAGCCACTGACCGAGGATCTCCTCAGCTGGCAGGTTCAGCTACATTAACTGTGATTATTGTTGACCAAAATGACAACAAACCAACAATTCCACTGCCCCAAGAGATACGCATCCCAGAAAGTGAGTACATGCTGTAAATACTATGCCACATTTACGTCAATCAAACTTTTATTTGAATTTGATTGTTTGGGGATAAAGTACCACCAATTGATGACCCTTACTGAACAATTTCATTGGTAAAAAGATGTAGAATTAGCACTCCTTACACTGCAAAAAGTCCACTTAAAAAAATAATACTAATAATACTTAAAACAAGCAAAATTATCTGGCAACAGAACAAGAAAATTTTACTTGGTAAGATTTTTAAAAATAAGAAAATAATACTAGCCCCATATCACCCGCAGCAATCTTGAAACTAGCATTTTTAGACCAAAAACAAGCAATGTTATCTTTTTTCAAGCAGTAACATCCATCCATCCATCCATTTTCTTCCGCTTTATCCGGGGTCGGGTCGCGGAGGCAACAGTCCGAGCAGAGAGCAGTAACATTTAGAACTATTTTCTTAAAACAAAGAAATATTCACTTATTTTTGGTCTTGATGACTAAAATAAGAAAAAATGGCTTAGTAAATATAACTTGAAATTGGAACAGCAGATCTAAATACAAGCATAGAGTTGGGTCTGTTTTGGTTTGATACTTATATTTTTCCTTTTATCTTAATACTAGATCATGCAAAATCTTTAAACAAGAAATTATATCTTATACTTTAACTTTAACTTTGGGTCAATCATCTTAAAATGTGTAAAATACTTATTTTAAGCCTCACAGTACTTGAAACTAGCAGTTAATACTCAATACAAAGACTATTTCACCTAATAAGATAATTAAGTAAAAATTACCTTAAAATTAGCAAAATTATCTTGCCTGACATTTTTATTTTAAGCAAAAATTACTTGCGAGTCAAAAACAAGTATTTTTTGTCTTAATTTAAGAAATTATATCTTGCCAAGATTTCACTTTTTGCAGTGTACCAGACATACTGTATACCCAAATACGCATTCACTATTTTGTCCTCTTCAATCACATACAATCTGTAGCCAAATGCACTGGTTTCAGACATTTTGGGCTTGATAAGCAACAATATAAAGATTATTCAATGTTTTTAACTTCTTTTTTTTTCTTAGACACCTTGATTGGCACGGAAATCACCCTGGTAACGGGCAACGATGTAGACTCCAGTCCCGCTCTGGCCTACTCCCTGAAGCTGGAGCCCACAGCCATCGGGAGGTTTGGAATCCACCGCTACAGTGGCAGTGTGTCCCTCACGGCTGCTCTGGACTTCGAGGTGAAGACCTGGTACACCATCACAGTGAGGGCCTCGGACAGTCGCCACGACACTGAGGCCAACATCACCATATTAGTGGAGGACATCAATGACAACGCACCCACCTTTACCAATGATCTGTATCAGGTAAATGTCCATTTACTGTGTAGCCAGGTCATATCGGTGATGAAGTGGAGTTTGTTTAATTACTATACTTACTGTGCTCAACTTCAGGGCTTCTCAAACGTTTCAGGCCGTGACCCTCAAAATTACTATGCAAGCAATTCAGGAACCCTGAAGATTTTTGTGATTTTAATAATATCAATCAGCAAAAAAATATTCACAAATATTATGCTACTTCAATTAACAATTTTCTCAAATATGAGTCTTTCTTTTTTGTGTCTTGAAATCATGTTGGACTCACTCACTGCCTCAGGACCTCCTGGAGGGTCCCGACCGCCACTTTGGGACCACTACTATACTTGACAATGTCTTTTATTGCAATTCTCACTAATCATAGTAATTTAACGAGTACTGGCTTGCTGATTTATGATTATTTGTGGGAGTGTAAATGATTGGTTGGTGGTGGTGGTCACTTTCGTCAGTCCAGTACAGAGCAGCTGTGGCTACAATATCAGCTTACTGCCATTGAGTACTGTATGGAATGAATAACAACAACATTGTAGTGCTTTGAGCAACGTGTGAACTCAAGACTCTTAAGGTGGAATTATTATTTGGGTCAGATTTTCATTTACTACACAATTCTCCCCAGACAGCCAAAAATTAAAATTCAATTTTCATTTAAAAAACTTCATTCCAGTGCAAGACCAACATATTGGCTCCTGAAAATGGTGATTCACAACCTGTGGTCGGAGCAGGTCAGTTTTGGGAGCCCTGCAACGATAACAATAATTTTGTCGTACAACGTTAACATCAAGCGATGTTCCCCCACAGACCAAACTAAAAAAGAGAATCGACCCAATCACTGAGCTGGATTACTGAATTAAAATGATACTAATGAGTTTAATACCTGATAACACACAAACAGTTAAAGAATAAGCACAGGAAGAGCCAAAATGTTGTTTAACATTAGACACTTTTATTTTAGTTTAAAATGAGTTCTAACCTGTAGCAGGACGTCACTGTCAGTAAACCCAAAATCTTTGGCCCAACATACTAGCCCCAGGCACCTTCTAAATGAAGAGGAAAGATATACGTTTTCTGCTTTGATTGTGTAGTATTTAGGCAGTGTAAAAGTAAAAGAGTCTCACGTTACAACACATAATGTCTGTTAAATGAAGGCCTGCCAGTACAGTATGGTCCATTACCAAGAACCCAAACCTGAAACTGAAGTCATCACCACAGGCCACATGAAAAATAACTTTTTTCAGTTCTAAATGCACAAAAGGCACTATTAGAAAGAGGACAGTCCAAAAATGGGAGAATTGTGTAGTAAA
>OMNZ01015280.1:1809-11831 GCA_900303255.1 Lesueurigobius sanzi | reverse complement strand
GGCAAATATAGTTATTTCGAGAAAACTTTTGCAGTGTATTAGTTATAAAGATTTGTTCAGATGGGATTTTATGTTTAGTTTTTGAATAAACTATATATTAGTGAATGAATCTGTCAAAATTTAAATCTCACCATGTTTTTTGGGTTTCAAAATCTTTGTTAAGTACACGACTGGGAAGTTTGGAGTCTGTAGGAGCTACTGAAGTGGAGATGTTGTCAGCACAATGTGAGAAAAGTGCATTGAAGTTCCCATATAGTGTAGTTCTATGGAGAAATGTTGAATCAGTGCAAAAATACACTTCTTAGTATCAAAATTAGGTCATTTATTTGTTTCCAGGTGAAAGTTTGTGTTTTAAAAATGTTCTCCTAAGAGGAATTAACTGGATTAGACCAAAATGTTTTTATCGGTGATGGTCAGATTCTGAAACACAGCGTTTATCGAAAAGAGTTGAGTCATTCTGTCACCGCTTTGCTGATCTCACTTCCTGAATCAAAGCCAGATCATCAGATCACCTGCTGTTGACCTCATCAATATAATCCTTCGGGAGCTGGCTTTGTCTGATTGAATCATTACGCAATAGCACAAGACACAAAGAAACCAGAGCAGCGCTAAAGTAAGGACATTTGTGTAAGATAATAAAATAAAATGCCATGTGCAGCAGTGACTCAGCTGATTCTGAGCCCAACGGCACAAACAATCCATCACACAGAGCACGGACACAGAGACCAGCTTTTATAGATTGTACTTCTACACTAGGGATGTCAATATTAATTAATCGTAAGAATTTTAGGACTCACAAAACTGATTTTATGTCTTATGAGCCGTAGTGTGCGCATTAAGACTGAAGTATCCAGAAGTGAGTCCTCACTTCTTGACAAAGGCTTGTTGGGGCCTAATATTCGCCCAGTACAATAAAGGCTTTTTAAGAAAATGTAAATAGAGAATTATATTATGTGGGAGGAGTGCCTTGGTCTCTTGTTTTTCTCTTTGTCAATATTTATGCCTGGACACGCATGTGAGAGGAGCAAAAGGCGAAGGAAAAAGTGCAGCTGGAGTCATTTCCTGGTCCGCGGCGAAACTTCATAAAATAACCATTTTAAAGGCTGAGTTTGGTCATTTTACTACTTGAACATGTTAGCTATGATGTTTAGGTACCAAACTAAATCTGGAAAAATCGATAGTCTCACCTGCCGCCTTAATATTGAATCGATGAACAGATCTATGTTAGATACTATATTATACATTTTAACATTAGGCGGACTTAAAACAACCATTAAACAAATATAAAATTGTACATAATGATGTCTTATTTCTTTTTCTGAACATTTAGACTTTAAACATTAAAGGTTCTGAGAAATGTTCTGTATCTCAAAAATGTATAATTTTGACATCCCCAACTCTTCTCTTATATTTAATTTACTCAAATAATATCTCTTATGACCTGACCCTCTAACCAGACAAAGCGCTGGGCCCCCCTGCAGTTCCAGGCACCTCCTCTAGGGCGGAACCACTGGTCTACAATACATGTATAATTTGTTACCGTTGCTACAATAATAATTAGTGCTATAGTATAGACCATTCTCAGTCATGTGACTTTTGATTGGCAATCAGCTGTTTGGAACTTTTCTACTTAAATCTAAATTAAAATGGAACCTCAAATGAATGGACAAATCAAATAATAACCGTAAGTTAGAAGGGCAACTCTGTAGCGGTGGGTGGAGCTCCAAACAGCTGATTGCCAACCAAACGTCACATGACTGAGAATGGCCTATACTTCTCTTAAAAGCATTAAGTAGATCTGTTATCTGAGAAACAATCTTTCTCACCACAAATTAATTACCCAACCTGTCAGCGTCAGAGGCAGGAGCTCTGGTTCAAAGCCAAGGACAAGTTGAACAGGAATTTTGAGTTTCCTGAAGTAATTATTAAGAAAGAAAACAAGGTTAGGCCACATGCATTACCTGTACAGTTAAGTAACCCAGCCTATTGTTATAGTGAAGCATCCAATATTTACAAAAGAAAACAACATCTATTATCTTCTGAGTTACAGACAAACCCAATAATGGAGTCACCATGGGCACATATGGACATCGAATGGTAAAAAAAAAATGCTTTCATTACAAAGGACAGTAACAGCTGAAGTTCAATAGGTTTTCAACTACAATAACCATAAACACATTATATAAAAATGTTCCTGTATGTCTTGTTACTTTTTCATGAAGATTTGGTTTTGGATGGTGCTGGAAAGGTTTGGATGAATTCTATGCATCGTCTTCCTTAAGATGAGAAACTGAAGGTGAATAGGGACATTTTTTAAATTGAAGGACATCAATTTGAAAATTTAAAAATGGCCAAAATTTACTATATTTTCAGTGATGAAATCTAAATAATGGATAAAGCCCATTTTAAATTCATGGTTTTATTTTGTTGATATATTAATTAAGAATATTTGATCTGAAGGGATTTGGTACATCTAAATAAACTAGTTATTAGTGAATCAATCTGTAAATATCTTGTTGTTTAGAGTTCAAAACTCTATAAACCATACAAGGAATTAAATTTTGAAACCTCCCTTGAACAAGCATTTTGAGAAAATGGTCATTAAAGTTACAATTTCCCACAGTTCTGTGGAGAAACATTGAATCAGTGAATAATTACACTCCTTATTGTAAAGATTAGGTCATTATTTGTTTCCAAGTGAAAGTGTATATGTTAAGAGCAAACTGGGCCAAAACCTAAAACTTTATTATTTCAATAATTATGAATACTCAAACTTCACAGACTCGGCTCTAACATCACTGAGACTGCTGTGCCGCTGATGTGTGTTGATTGTGTAACTGAGACCAGGAGAAGCTCTAGGATTTCACTGACCACATGGAACACAAAGACCTCAATATCCTTAGTTTAAAGCCCCTTTTGAATTGAACAATGAAATGCATTATTCTTTTACTTTTATGGCCTTGGAAGAATGTAACTGCCTGGTTGACATATTGTTGGAAATATCTGGTAAAACTGTACTTTGTTTAGAACTCTGACAAGTCACTGAAACACACATCTAGCTCGTTCAGAGGTGTTACTTCAAATATCGTTTTGCAAAATATCGCAATAGGCCTTTGGCGCAATACCAAGAATCTGTACTTTATCAAAGTATAAGTGTTTAGCAGCTGTGCAGTGCCAGCTGTTCTACATATTCGGAAAAGCCTAGATCTCTGTGTTTATGGGCTGCTAAGTGTTTGGAGGCATCACTATTTCATTAGTTACAGAGCACTTTGTTAAACCTACATTTTGCCGTTAACACACTTTTCAATCTTAAAAGCTACAATAAGCCAATATTGAAATTCAACATTACATCACCGGATGTGGTCTTTGAAACAGCTCTGACCATGAGGCCACGATAAGACGTAGCGGAGTGTTTTGTGGGTTTTTCGACAGCAAAAACAAAACAAACCGTGCCCAAATGGATTCTGTGAGAATAGCACGTTAAATTTGAGCGAAATATGTAGCAATAGAAAGCTACCTTGATAGCAACAGCTGTTTCCGGTTAGAGACTCACCTCGAGAATAAAAAAAACATGTATTTCTTGTTGTAAAAGCATTTAATAAGCATCTAACACCATATTACAGCACAATGAGTTGTTCAAAGTTACAAAACACTGAACTGACTTGACCAGTTTGAGGTTTAGCAGTTGTCATAAGCATTAAACAAATGAAACAGCGTGGCTCTCAGGTAAGGCCTGGTAAAGCCGTGTGACTGTCACATTTGTATGCTCAGCTCAGACACGTGGGTCCTGGGGCAGGTGCATGTGTGCTGCTCAGAAAAAGACTTGTATAGTGCGCCTCTTGTTGACTTAGCTCTAATGGCCGCCTCCAGCAGGAGAAGACATGCTGGCAAACACAGGTTATGTAAGGATGTAAATAAAGTGGGACCTTATGGACAGTGACAAATGGGTTCAAACAATAGTCTCTCTCACGGGGGAGGGCCACTTACTGTCTACAGTCCTGCAGTGACATCAGAGGGCTCTCGAATACAAGCCTCACCACAGCCACCATCACTTTAGAATGACAAGCCGCGACCCTAATTTACATATATGGCACCACACTAAGTTGTTTTTGTAAAAGCATGCTATAAGTCTATAAAGCTGAAATCAAAACCATTAAAACAGACGACACTGGAAAAAGTATTTTTCTGTAACCAGGGACTATGGAAGGAAACTAGCTATAAACTATAATCTGGTGCAGGACATATCTGTCTTTATGAGCTTAATGTCTCTGTACAATGTCCCTTTAACATATTCATTAAAGTAAAGTTATTTGAGTAAGTTTAACTAATTAAGATATATCTTTTTTGCAATAGGGTTTTATATCGTAGGCAAAGATCCTTTAGTCTTAATCTGTACCCTGTAGTTGAAGTGTCGCGAGTGGGTCACAGGCCTTTCCGTGGGAAATTTTTCCAATATTTATGAAACCATTTTCATCTGTGTAGGTTCTCAGTCAAGATCCTTTAGTCTTCATCTGTACTCTGTAGTTGAAGTGTAGGACGTTTCGCTCTTTATCCAAAAATGAATTAAGCGAATTAACAGCATTGACACGCTTGTGGGTCTCTTAAGGAGAAGCCAGTAGGAGGAGTTAACCTTTAAGTCCCACCTCTCTTGGTTTTAAAGCATATTGGCCTATTCACACCTTGATTACTGCTCGTTACCTTCCTATTGATTCAACTTGGGCTTTGTTCTAAGGCTGTTATAGGAAGGTTACCAGCAGTAATCAAGGTGTGAATAGGCCAATATGTTTTTTTCCAACCTTTAGAACCAAGAAAGGTGGGACTTACGCCTCATTTACACACAGTACGTTATGGCCACGTCACGTTTTACGCACGTCTGCCTTAACAATAGAATGTAATGTATGTTAAAGTAAAAGTATGTGGGTGTTTACACCATTGCGTCACGTCTGCGGCTCCACTGCAAGGAAACGCAGAGGTTAACTCCTCCTACTGGTTTCTCCTTAAGAGACCCACGAGCGTGTCAATTCTGTTAATACGCTGACGAAGCTTTTTGGATAAAGAGCAAAACGTCCTACACTTCAACTACGAGTACAGACGAAGACTAAATGATCTTTGCCTACGATGGACAACTCCTGTACGACTGAGAACCTACACAGATGAAAATGATTTGATAAATATTGGAAAAAGTTCCCACGGAAAGGCCTGTGACCCACTCGCGACCTACTTTTGGGTCCCCGACCCACCAGTTGAGAACCACAGCTACAGCGGAAAACGATTGTGGTCTGTGGTCATTTTAGTTCTGCACTTTTTGCTGTACGTGACCACATCTGGACCAAAAAGGGTGTGGTCAGGACACCCTAAATTACACACTGCGACTTGTTTATTGTAACCACAAGTATAAGTAGGTTGAGACACAATGCAGTGATGTAGGTACGTGTGAAACATTAGACCTGACGTGTCTCTGAGGGGGAAGTACAGGTTTGTATATCCCAGGGCAACTACTACACAGACTACAATCAAGTGAGGCCATGTTTATGAAAAAGGTTGTCAAAATATCACAGTTGAGAGCACTGCTGCATTATATAAAGCTTATAGAAACAAAAACAAAACCATTATTTATATTGCACAAAAACTCAAAAAGGCAGTGTTGTTTTTAATTTGTGAGGCTGGGACAAGGCACTTTTAGCCACAACACCAATATGTATGGGGTCAAAATAGGTTCAGTTGGGTTCACGTTGCGTCACAGCATTCGAGAGAGCCTTTAGTTTAAAATTGAGGTGAAGGGCAGCTGAGAATACCGTGCTAGTGACTGTGGTAACTGTCAAAAAAGCGGATTTCTAGTCTTCGTTTATTGCCAATTTCTCTGTAATTCCTGGGCCAATCCACATGAAACAAAAACGGTCACAAGGTTCAATGTCTTCGCTGTCAGCACATGTGAACAAAGGTCTAATTATACTCTCGTAAAGGTGTCCAAAAGTGGAGACAATATTCAAAAACATGTGCGAGATGTTGGCCAGTAGAAAGGACTTTCAGCCGTAAGAATAATATGGCAGGTTTGTGAAGTCATGAACATTGAACACATTTCATTTTGGCAATTTCTTTTTAAAAACTGTCATAAGCACTTGCTCCAGAAATACAATTCTATGCAAGGTACCGAGGGCCCTTTACACTAATTTAAAACTATATTACAGAGTCTAAATGAGGATAATGAGACCACAATGAGCCCCAGGAAGACACTAATGAAAGAGAAAAAGATTCAGGTTTTTAAGGCAGTAATTTGGAGCCAGCATCAGTGGTAACACTCTGAGATGCTTCTACCGTTTACCCCCCAATCAAATCGTTAGTGGCGTATAAGACTTTGACAAAACTGAATGAGACCGATTTAGATTTTAGCTCAGATTTTCTTCCACTTTTGTGTCAGATTTATCAAATTAAGGGGAGACACTACGGGGAACTTAGCCTTACCCTCGTACTCATTTCGTACAGAGGGTTTGGATCTTCACATTTCAGCTCGGATCTGATTTTACCCAGTAGCTAGGGTGGGTTTAGTCGTGACGCATGACGTTACCTACAACACCCTCCCCTCCCCTGCTCGCTGAATGGCTCGGATGATGTTCATCCAATGTATCGCGGCCACTGAGATCAGACGTAACATGTCGGGAAATGATAATTGAGTTTACGGACGGCTAAGGCCAGGCTACAGGCAACTCATTTTTTCTGCAGCGTCTTGCCTTAACCTCTTAAGCCCGAGGGTCCCCATTTTTGGGGACTTGTCACTTTTAGAGACAATCCTTGTTGATCTATTTTTTAAAATGTGTTCACAAAAAAGTGTGACCAAATATATTAATAGGATCCAACATTTTCAATTTCATTGAAATATTATATTTTATATTTTAATATTTTTGGCCAAAAAGTGCCAAATTATGCCCTATTCATTACAATGGGATTCCGCCTATTTTAAATCAAAACCTCAATAACTTTTCAATTATTCATTGTTACATAGATAAACAGTTGGTAAAAAGTCAATAATTAGTCTGTAGTTACTATTTTTTATGGTAATTTGCTTCTTTACAATGAAAACAAGCTGCTGACCTGCTGTAATGTGTTTCTTTTTAGGCAGAATTCATATTTTCTGTCTTTCAACCACGATTTTCTTGAAAATGTTCACATCTACAGTATCCCCATAGACATTCATATCATATGAGAGCAATATGAACATTTTAGACATTTTACAAGCTGTTAAAAGCCTTCCAGAGTATATGTATACCAAATTTGAAAAAACAGCCACGGGCTTAAGAGGTTAAAAAGTGCAAAAACACTTGTTCCATTGCCTGATCATTTTACTTACCAACCTAAATCAAGGTCAAATATTGAACTCATTATTTTTTTTGCTGTGAAGTTGAATACATTCAGACCAGATTTTCATTTTTGCAGTGAAGCCGTTTTAATTCTGGCTGAGTCAGAGGATTGACCTCGGCCCATTCACGGAGCTGTCACTGTGGATCCTTTCCGCCTCCGATGGGCCACCGCTGTTCCCACGGAGACGGCTCTCTCTCGCTCTCAAACTGTGGCATTTGCTTCCAGGGTCAGAGGTCACAGAAAAGGAAGGAGAGCCACGCCCCCCTTGCTGACAGATGCAGAGGAGGAGGAGGAGCCCGAGTGTAAAAACAAACAGTGGATGTGCAGAGATGATAAAGGCCGTGTGGAAACATTAATGTTGGACAGTGCCAGGTTTGTCCAACGACTGGCACATGTGGGGGCGGGGCAGAGGGAAAAACAAGCAGGATTTATAGACTGTTCACTGATAAAGTTAATAATATAAACAGTTGGACAGTAATGAAAACAGTGGCTACTATTTAAGGTTATTGTTTGACTGTTTTGCAGAGAGTCTATGGGATCCGTTCATTTCAAATAGCCCTTCAAAAGATGGGCTAATTTTAAATACATATACATATTCTCTAAGGCAGGGCTCTCCAAACTGCCCTTTTTAAGTAGCTCCCCAAAGGATTTTAACATTTCCACATGCATGAGAGGACTATTTTTTCTTTTGAACTTTCTTTTTCTTCACAAATACTGCGAGAAATCAGCTGCAGGCAAGGGTTGCTAACATGAGCTTTTCCACATTTACTAAGGATTAGGTTAGTCGCCTGCTGCTGTTGTGCTGATTCAAGGTAAATCTGAGCAAAATTGACAGGTCTGGCTCTTTTCACCTGATTTTTTTCCTAGTAGTGGAATGAAATTAGTTTTTTCTTCCTTTAGTATATTGCAAAAGCAGACATGTGTGGATATACTGCATCTAAATATAAAGCATGTCAATTTCATGAGTTTTCTAGCATTTCTGTGACTACGACCCTAAAAAGTGACCCCGCCAGTTGTGAAATGTGCTTATAAACTCATGTCTAAGAAGAAACAGGATTTTAGAAATGTGTTGGGAAAGTTAGGAATGTGTTTGCACCACAACTATCAATTTATTTTACTCACTCTCAGGTGTATCAGGTATAGTGCCTGTAAGAGCTGTTTCCATCATGAACGTCACATCAAGGCCATTTTGTTTTCTCGGATGTAACTGCATCAGAAAAACATCTTTTCTCAAGTACAATCGTCAAATTGCAAGACAGTCGCCACTTTTCTTGCACAGACCAAATATAAATGATTTGAAAACGACACCGAATTAAACCGAGTGGTCCGTGCACAGCTGGCAGACGGCTTTGTGCGTCAGTCCACACGACTTGGTTCATGAATATTTATTATGAACACGGCTGAGCGGACACACTACCACACTCTCTCTCTATAGAGGAGCATGACGCAGCAGCCGCACGAGGACTCAAGCATAAACCGCTGAGGTCAAAGGGGCGGGGCTAAAGACTTGAGCGACAGACATAATTAGCGTAAGTTTGAAGTAAAATCTATATCTTCATCTGAAAAGATTATTGACCGGCAGCTGCACTGACTCTCACCAAACTCTCAATTTATCCCAGTGTCTGTCTGTGCTGCGTTTTAGCTATTTTTACTCCAAACTTAATTCAAGGCAACGTGTTTGTATGTTCAAAATGCAAATGTCGAAAGGAGAACAATCAATTAACCTCACTGACGGCTCTTTCAATAGCTCTCAGGCTGTGTCCAAATGTCCCCCCTAACTACTCATTTACTATACAGTCCCGCACTGTATAGATACAGACGGTAACTTTGGGAACGCCCACAAACGTTTGTCCCGTTGGAGGCTACGGGGACGGGAAAAACAAAGCACCAAAATGGCTTTCCAACTGCTCCACAACTACTTTAGCAAATGCTGAATTACAGATGGACAGTACGTTCACCCAAAGAAAGATACAGAGACAGGAAGAGGAACAAAGGAGTTCAACGACACAATTCACCATAATGCTAACGTTAGCTTCATTTAGCGGCTAGCTTCGAGTGCCGGCTTTTCGCTTGTATTGGACAATCTGCTCAATTTATTAATAGGACTGTGTCAAAACATTCATAATATAAAGGACCACATTTTGATTCAACTTTATTTGTGTGTGGTTAATATGATTCTGCAAGAGAATACCCCAAGAAGAGTGAAAAAAATAGTGATTCCCATAACAAGCTTCCATCCCCCTCGCTAGGCCACGCCCCCTAGCATGACGCGTTGCCGACTGTATAGACTATATAGTGTCCATAGCTTCATGTTAGTGTCCCTCACAATTGCCAAAAAAACAATATTATTAAACTGGAAAGACAAAACCAAAATCTCCATCAACCACTGGTTAAATCTTTTAATAGATCACTCAACACTGGAAACGCTAACACAAACCAATCATCACAATAACACCTGGGACAGAAGCAACGAAAAGGTTAACGCCCCCCTTTCGTTGACTCCAGAGGCTCCGTCCATTGAGATTAATGGGGAAACATCGGCTGAGATCTTCACATTTACGTCTGAAAAATAACAATTTATGTGTATTGTTTATTTGTCTGATATAAGAGGTAAACAAATCAAGAGATTTTTTTGCTGTAGAAGATTCACAGAGCGGACAGTTGAT
>OMNZ01015264.1:18091-29303 GCA_900303255.1 Lesueurigobius sanzi | reverse complement strand
ACCGAATAACTAATGTATCAAATTGTGAATACGAAATGTTCTTCAAATACTGCGCGTCAATATGAGTCTTCTGGGGTGACTGCATAATCTTCCATTACTATCCATGGGCATATAAAACACAGTGTAAAATTGTTTTTACAGAGCGGTTTTCAACTGTTGTGACGAACATCAACCCACATACAAATTAAATAAATCACAATTACAACCCGTTTTAAGTACGTACAGTGTATAATGTCAAAGTATGTCCCTATTGATTTAAAGGCTGATAAAATTAACTATCAAAATGTATTATTTTTGGCCCGTGAACTACTGAAAAATTACTCCGATACCCAGATTTAGGTCCTGCCCACCAGTTGAGAACCGCTGTCTTCCAGGATGCCTATTACAGTGAATGTACTTGTTATCTGTTGTGTAATGCATGCAAAAGTTGTATGATTTAATATATTATTACAGTGAAAATAGAGAATAGAGAAGGGTGTGCGCTGCTGAGGGTCCCGGAGGTGGGCAGTCCACGTGTACAGGTGCTCTATCAGGAAGCTGGCAAAATAGATAGTAGCAGAGACGACTTGCACATGGTAATGTCAAAATATGACCTGAGTGAGAGCAGTCAATGATAGTCCGAGGCACTCTGTAGTGGAATATTAAGTCCTTTATTTCATGGACTGGAAATCAAGAAAGTAACGCCAACACGTTTCGACACCACACGTGTCTTCGTCAGGGCTATGTTTTTGACAGTATATTATTACAGTATTGATCTATCGCAAATATATTAAATAAACAGTGATATAGAAGTAGTTTACTTGAACAAGTGTGTTCCAGAGGTTTATCTGGTAGAGAATGAGAAAAAAAATGAGAAAAAAGTGTCCACACAACTGTGTAGCTCCCAAAAATATTTATTTACTTACACCAAATGTTACGTTTCGGGCATTGGCCCTTCCTCAAACGTGAAAAACGTAACATTTGGTGTAAGTAAATAAATATTTTTGGGAGCTACACAGTTTTCTCATTTTTGTATTTCCTTTTTGATCCTGCACACTAATTTTGACTGGATGAATAGAATAGAATAGAATAGAATAGAACTTTATTGTCTGTTCAATTGAGCAGAAATTTGTCTTTCAACATTAAAAGTCATTCAGCAATCCACTCATAAAATACACATAAGATGAATCTAATACTATTATCTGTTAGAGAACACATACCCTTTCAAGACATAAATCTGATTTGATTCAATATAATTCTGTCATCTCGTTCCTTCATTTCGGTCTGTTTCTTCAACAATATAATCCAGGGGCTCCCAGAACCTGTGCTCGTATCGTGGTCAAAAGCAAACAATCACGCCAATTAAGAAATCCCTCCTTGCTATTCCGAACGGATACATTCTGAGCAGCGCAAAAAAAAGCCTAAAATATGTGTCCTTTTCAGTGTTTTCCTTTCGATTTTTGATCTTTTTTCCACTCTTTGAAATTTCACACCTGCCCACCACACACACAGCCTAATTGTGGGCCCACCGTCTCATACCGGAGCGGGACTGTAGTTTCCTAGCAACGGCAGCTTCCACATTACCTGCCGCACGTTCAATGGACCTCCAAACCGCCGGGCCCGTCCTTACAACTGCAAAAAGCCCATTTATGGACACTCTGTGATACCCAGAGATGAAAGAAAGACTAAATATCAACATAAATTGCTAGAGCTGCTAAATATTACCACTCAAGCAGAAAAGGTATTGAGAGTAAGGTTTACGCCGCCACAGCCATCAGTTTGTATGAGTTACCTTCCTCACTATTTTACTGGCAGAGAGATGCAACAGAGATTACTGTCTACACCCACAATACAGCAACATTGTAAAGCATAAAAATAGCTACAGGTATATTAGCAAATCACTAGCCACCGTGATTTGTTTACACATCTAACACAATGAAATAGATACAGTCGGCAATGCGTTATACTGTGGGGCGTGGCCTAGCGAGGGGGAAAGAAGCTTGTTAAAAGAATCATTTTTTTTTAGCCTATTCTGGTGGACTATCAACATACAGTATTTGCCACACACATATTAAGTCGAAAATGAAGCTGATTGTCCTGTAGAAGTGGGGGAAAAAAAACGAAAGAGAGTTTAGATGTCAGAAACCTTTTGGTGCGTGTGGAGGTGGTGCTGACCAAAAGGAATTAGGTATGTTATTTTGATCAGTTTCTGCCTACTTTAAGTCCGTAAAACGCTATCTGTTGCCCTCCAGTTACCATGGATATCAGCTACGTTGCGTCAGTTCTCATGAACTAATTAGCAATGCTACAATTACTTCCCCATCTCCAAAACCCTCCAAAGTTTTAAAACAAATTGCCAATGTAAAAAAAGAATGAAAGAAAAAAGATGTACACAATTTAATGTTTACATACAGTATATCAACATAACAAATGATGACGTTGATAATAATAAAAAAAAATGCGTTATGATAATTAGGAGCATGACACCAGTGTTAAGGCGTCTATGCGGGGGAAACCCTGACAGTCGGGTCCAAAAAGAAATGCGAGCGCTGCAACAGGAGGACAGCTTGGATGAACCAAAATTACAACTGCCAATTCGCCTGCCAAGTGAGCGCTTATGTCTGAGGATTTGCCCCAGCACACAGATAAGAGAAAAAAGAAAATGTGAGGGAAGACACTAAGGGAATAGACTAGAAGGAGACAGGATACAGATTAAAGCAGGCGTATGGAATAGTGTAGGTATGAAAGAGTGCGCTGCTCAGAACTGGGTGTAGTTAGGAGCCCACCAGGATTAGGATGAGTGTAAAAGCTAAAGACAGGAGAGAGACGGAGAGGCATGAAGGCAGTGCAGATGGAGCCGAGGGGAATCGTGAGTGAAGAAAGTCATTCGGAGTGGCACTGACACGCAAATGCGAAGAGGCAAAATTAGCAAACAGTGTCTTTTTACGAGGGAATGGTGTGTGCTGTACTAGGGAAGGTAGACTGATGCGAATTTAAATGGATTCTAATGTTTTGTGGCGTAAGTATGCAGTATTCAGAACAGGGACTCTTTTTCACAACAGAAGAAAAGGAAAAGAATACCCTGAAATGAAACTATATTACTTTTTTACTCATTCTTTACTTCCCTAACACAACTTTCCTGGTCACTTTTCACGGTCACGGATATGTAACAAAACACAACTACAAGCTCATATAATTGATATAAATGCATTTACATGGAGGAGGATAGGAAGGACAACCCCATTTTTATTCCATTACTCGAAAAAATTAATCTGGTATGAGGCCTTGAAGTGACAATACAAGTACAGTATATGATATAATCCATCTCTAATCCAATAGGACAGGTTCTATGAAGCAAGACGACGGTAGTTAATGGATCTCATGGACCTCTTGTTGCCTTTTTGGTCTCGGTACCACAGTTGCAAAACCAATAATAAATCCTGACTCTGTTCTTTAAAACAAACAAAGCACAAAGCCGAACATTGTGTAACTTTTGCCTCCAACATATAGAGATTTCACCGCTCAAGAATGTCACATGGTTTGCTCTGAGACCCCCTGACCTTTTTGCATTTTAAAGTTCAGTGGAAATAACAGGCCTCTCTCTGAAGTCTGATGGTAGAGTTTTGGTAAAGGTCACTATACTGAAATATTTATTGTGTACTGCAAAGCAAGATGGGGTTGAGTGTGTCAGAGGGTTTTCTTTTTCTGTAAATCTTCCCTGCAGACCTCGAAAAACTCACATCGACATGCCGTACATAACTCCGTAGAAGAAGAGGTTTTCAAACTTGTCAACTGACTGCATTGTTGAGGGCATTTCACCGGTCTTATAAGAGGCTTTGCTTACCAGGAATTTGCGCTTCTGTTTCCAGTGTGCGCCCTGAGCGTTCGTATGCCGGTGGGCCTCCGTGACCATTCGGATCAGCTCCCACTCGGTGCCCGTGGGCTCTGGACGGACCTGCATCGACTTCACCATCTCCTCCTTCTTCCTCTTCTCGCGGTTCTCCTCGATGAGACGCCTCTTAGCGACGCGCTTGGAGTCGTCCAACACCACTGCCACACAACACAAGGGACTAGTTACAGTGGCCACTCGGGACTGCCACTCTGTACAACCCCTCTCATCTGTCTGTAATAAACAGGGCTGGCCCGGACCTTCATGGGGCCCTAAGCGACAGTGAAGCCAGTCGGACTATTAATAATTGTTCTCTTGGTGCATAGTCCTGTGCTTTAGTTTGTTTTTGTTTTGTTTTTTACTTTTCAGACTCCTTCAAGGGGAAGATTGTTTAACACAGTAAAAACTATGCACGTTTTCAAAAATAATATGCAGGCAACACAAATTTAGCTAGGCTGGGCTAAATACATTAAAGACATTTCATTTGTTTACTATACAGTAGAGCAGGGGTAGGCAACGTCAGGCCCTCAAACATATACCCTTTGGCCCCCAAGATGATTATGAGAAATATAATGATACTCTAAAGACCTAAACATTGATTACAACACTCAAAATACTGAAAATACTGTCAATTTATTTTAACATTTTCCCTGGGGGGAGACCTCCAGAGTCAGACCCCACTTTTGCATATGATTTATGTAATAGTAATAGTAGAAAGTGGTCCTTCAGTTTTGATCAACGATGGGCAGGTTCAGCCCTAAATCTATGGACTAAAATATTATCCCACCTCCAAGCAAACTTGCCTACCCCTACAGTAGAGCGTTGTACTGCACTAATCAATACATTATTCATGTGTAGGTTCTCAGTCGTACAGGAGTTGTCCTTCGTAGGCAGTGGTTGAAGTGTCGGATGAAGCGAAACGTCCGGCACTTCAACCACTGTGTACAGATGAGGACCGAAGAATCTTTGCCTACGATTATTTTGGATATTATTTTAAATTAAAAGTTGAAACTCTTGGGGCCCCCTTCATGGCCTTGGGGTACCAAGAAGCTGCTTCAACAGCTTATATTCTGAGCCAGCCCCGTTAATAAACTCGCCAATACCAAGTACCAGTCCGATACCTCGGCGAGAGAGTGAAAATAGCGAAGCCTGTAAAAAGAAGCCAAGCCCCAGGGCACATGCCTAAACAAAGTGCTGCGGTTATTGGAGGTTTTAGTATCTGTAATTCCCCCTCAGCAAGTATTTAAGCTGATGTGACCATTAGCCACGACACAGTAAACAGCTGTTTGCATCTGTACTGAGTCCTCTTTTACAAAAACACAATATAGTATCATGTTTTGGTAAGACGTGGAAAGCTCTATTAAAGTTCTATTATCATTTACCATTTGCAGTCACTCATATTGTGTTGTAATCTATTCCTACTGAACTGAATTCACTGCTTACTTAGCTACCTTGAGCAAGTAATATTCCTTGCGACTACAACACGGGAGAGAAACAACCTTTCACATTTCAATTCATGGAGAAAGGGTTCTGGTCGACTCACAGTCCATGGCCATGCCCACCGCGATGCACTTCTTGAAGCGGCACAACTGACACTGGTTGCGCGTGATCTTGTCGATGATGCAGCAGCCATCGTACTTACAGGAGTATGAGGGGTGGAGGTTCTTTTGAATGGTCCTGCGGAAGAAACCCTGCATACAAACCGAAAAGGGACGGTGAGTATAAAAACATTTTTTTTTTAAAGGCAGTTGTCAGGGGAGAACACGATCAATGCTGACAGACTTGTAGACAGAGGGACAGTGGAAGAAAAGCTCGTACATCTTGTCCCGTACGAGCTTTGCAGAAGTGTTCCTTAAACATTTTGTGATGTTTACAACAGATGGGAGCAAAAGAAAGAATAAAAAGTCTGCACATATGAACAGACTGTGTGGCCAAAAGGAGTTTGCTACAACAGTCGGTTGGGAAGCCAGGCCGAGACTGTTATGAGGGGAGATTCCAAAACCATGTATTTTTTACAGACAGACAAAACACGGGACGCGAGATAAGGTCTTAAATATATAAACAAAAGAGTGTGGAGCTGATGAGTTTGACGTTATCACGAGACGCATGAGAAACTTTGTGGCTATTCCGGTTCTCGTATAAATTCTGTGAGACTTTATTGAGGAGCTGAAATATAAACAGTCAAGTCCCTTCAAATAGATTAGATTATGCCTTATCAGTAGGCTACATAGCTTAAGATAACTGGCAAGCCTGGTTTGAGAAAAGACTCTGTGTGTCTCGCTCAAAAAGTAAAACATTCCTGCAAGTATTATTAGTGTAATATTAGATGAGGAAATATCCATATCTGAAGAGGCCACAATATACTGCTAAATCACGAAAGGCAACTTTACGAATAGCAACTTAAAAATGTGCAGTTTTAATCATAATCATAATTTTCTGAATATGGTTTCATTTTAGTATTGGATTAAGTATTTTAGTTACTGTAGATGTCTTCTTTGTCACAATTTGATGAATTGTGATGAGAATATTAATATTGCTTTTATCTTGCAGCCCTAGTTCAAAAATGTTTTAAGGCATAGGTAAATTATTACGCCTCTTTTCCTTGTGTCCTTTACAATGACCTATATCCTCCACTGCCACTGGGACAAACTGTCATTAGCAGCGGGGAAAAAGAGTAAACAACAATCTTGCTTTGCTCTGATGCAGGTTTTCTTCACCGCAGTGGTATACGCACCTTGCAGCCCTCACAGGTGATGCATCTGTAGTGATAGCCTGTTGCTTTGTCCCCACATACCACACATGGCTCATCCTTCTCGAGGTAGCTAGGTATGTACCCTGGCGAAGAGAGAGAGAGAGACAAACACAAACAACACTATAAAAGCCAGTTCAAAGGGTCTCTGCTCAAGTAGTTAGTGAAGAACATGCATCTGGGTATGGGCATTCAGCAGATGTCCCTGAGATGACATTTGACAATCTGAATAGGGGTCGTTCTATGTACAGTACAGCGGGCATAATGAGAAAAGGCACGTTTTTGGTCGATACATGTTCTTCCCTGAGGTGAACTTCTAATAAACCTTTGTGCGAAATAAAAAAGACAAGCTTCAAAGCCATTTTTAACTAGAGAGCGGGAAGAAAGACACTTCCACTGCATTGAGAATGTGAGAACCATGAAAAGGTTCGCAGCATAACAAAAAAGTCCATTGTTTCAAAGTAAAAAACATATACATCTATTGGTATAGAGTCTTGTTTTAGCGTAAACAGTTGAAATTTTCAAGTCCCAATGGATGTGGCTGCATCAAACAGTAAAACCAAATCTATATGCAAATCGCTGCATGCAACGATGGAGATGAAAGGATAAAAGAAGGGGTATTAATAATGACGCTAAAGGATTGAAGTTTCACATTTAGAACATACAAAAAACATTTCAAAAAAAGCCTATAGTTTCATGGTGAGTATCTGTTGGTAGAATATGGCAATTTATGGCATGATGTTGGTAGTATATATTATTACTGGGCTTATTCACGTAAAACTGAACTGGCACAGTGTTCAGTTTTGTGGCTCTGTCAGCAAAAATGTATGTGAGTGACAATATTTAGTTATTAAGTTACTGTAATATGTCAGGTTTGAAGACTTTTTTTTTTCCATTTTCTGTATTGGTATTTCTTTCAAAAACATGAAAATATAAATATGTCATGTCCTTGTCCATCATTTGAAATTTTGACATAACCTTCTGCAAAAGGAATCCAATCTAAAAAAAGCGTGATGTTTTATATATCATGTTGTAATTCATTTTCCTATACGCTCTTCGTTGACAGGTACTGCAATTAGATTTTGATTGCTTTTTTTCTCTCTTTACAGTCGCCACATTTATCATTCAGACAAAAGCAGCAATGAAAGAAATAAAACACCATCTGTGGATCTCTACACACTCAATCAATTATATTCCCCTACCCTGACTCCAACCCTGCAGCTCTCTGAATCTCCGTTTGGCTCTAAAAACCTCAATCACCGGCCTCTTCGCGCGCCCATCTCCAGCTGCGTCCCTGTGTCCTTTGTCCTCCTGTCCACTGGGGGTCAGTCAATAGCGTCTCCGCGGGCTACAAACCAACAAACATCGCCGCCGCGAACCTCCGGCTCACCTCTTCTTTTCTTTTACTCCTGACGGGGAGCATGGCAGGGACAGCTCAATACAAGCGTAGCGTGATTGTCTCTGCCCGGTGGAGCACAAATGGAGACAGTCAGAGGGGAGAGAATGAAACAGGACTGCCGCGGCGGTGTTACGCGGCTATTGCCTATAAATCACTCTCCTGTTGAGATCAGAACACTGTGTCGTTGGAGAGAATAGGTCACCGATTCCCGGCAATGGCTTTGTAGCGAAGCGCCTCAATCCTGCCCGTGGAAAAGGTGAAATCTTTCGGAATAATCATATAGAGCTGGGATGAAAAAGGGTCTCGCAATATGTCTAGATCAAAACAACTGAAAAAAGCGTTAATGTTTTATTCATTGTGCTTTATCTAATTTGTTTTTAGGAGAATATGTCCTTTCCATTTGCCGTCTATAGTTCTAGTATCACCTAGCAGCGGCATTAGCCTAACTCCAAATGTTTCCGTAAAGAATTGACAAAAATGTCAAGATTGCAGCTGGTAATTTGCCTAAAGACAAAACAAATGTGTTCCTTTACAAACCTCTTCACAGTTGGTTACTTCGCCCCGTCCTCACAGTATCAATAATGGGGGGTAAGCAGATGATGTCACAGCATGGCAACATGAGCAAACGAGTGTCAACGCTGAGTTATGGAATTTGTTTCTATTCATTTTGACATTCAGTCCAGAAGAGGGTGTACCTCCATCGCAAAAAATGACTCAAATTCAGAATATTACTCTTACTAAATTTGTTTTTTACTAGTTAAGATTTAATTACTGAGTTGACTTGGCTTTTAGACTTGTGAACTTAGGGGGGTAAGAACATTGGGCCTCATTCATGAAACAAACTTGCGCACAAATTTGTTCTTAAGGCCAACTTGGCATTCACAAAATTTGTTCTTAGCTGAAAGAGTTCTTCTAGAAGAACAAATCCTAAGAAAAGTCAGGAGGACTCTTACGCACAGATCTGCAGTTTTAGAATATTATCACATCATCATCATTATCAAAAATTCAAAATCTTTCACAGCGCCATATTTAAAAAAAAAATTTAAATTAAAAAATATTTTTGGAGAGAATGAAAGTGATCAGAGGTGGTATAGAACAGAGAAAGTTCACGCAAGACTTTCATAGGTTTGTGTAGGTTCTCAGTCGTACAGGAGTTGTCCATCGTAGGCAAAAATTCTTCAGTCTTCATCTGTACTCTGTAGTTGAAGTGTAGGATGTTTCGATCTTACTCCAAAGATCGTCATCAGCTATGATGTGTATGAGTAGCTGATGACGATCTTTGGAGTAAGATCGAAACGTCCTACACTTCAACTACAGAGTACAGATGAAGACTGAAGAATTTTTGCCAACGAAAGACTTTCATAGGTGACAGCTGCTGCTCGTTAGTAGCCACTCTGCTCTGGGCAGGTTCAAACATGTCATGATCAGAGGAGGGACAAGGTATAAGTAAAAAATACTTTAAAAAAAACTTTTAAAAGTTACTTAATGTAAATGAGTACAGCCTCATGATAAATGGAAGTTTAGAGGGTGTGTGTTTGGTGTTCTTAGTGCTACCTTCATGAATTCTCTTTAAGAAGACTTTTGTCTTCTTAAGAACGCTTTGTGAATCAGACCTAAGATTTTTCAGAAACTTAGTGGTTCTTGAGAACTTTTTCTGAAGAAAACATTCATGAATGAAGCCCATTGATCTTGTCCTATTGGCAGTTTTATTTTTTCATTTCAAGCAAAGATTACCTTAGAACCAGTCAGAAATGTCATGAAACAAACCAAATAATATAGAAGACTGTAGTTTGTGTAGGTTCTCAGTTGTACAGGAGTTGTCCATCGTAGGCAAAAATTCTTCAGTCTTCTGTGCTCTGTAGTTGAAGTGTAGGACGTTTCGTTCTACACTTTTAGCACCAAGAGAGGAGGGACTTAGAGGTTACTCCTCCTTCTGGTTTACCCTTAAGAGACCCACAGCGTGCTCAAGTCTTTATGAATTAATGGATCTCAATGCATTATTATTATTATTATTATTATTATTATGAAGCTGATGACGATCTTTGGACTAAGATCGAAGCGTCCTACACTTCAACTACTGAGTACAGATGAAGAATTTTTGCCTAGAAGACTGTAGAAAATAAGTCTAATCTAGTCAAAACAAGATTACTCTGAAATCAATTTAACCTTAGATCAAGCCACTATTCTTTCGCAAATGATAGGACTATTAACCAAAAAGGCTCAGGATTTTAAATAATATACTTTTTATTCAAGGATAGACTTAATCTGGGGTAAAATTGCACTGACTCACACATTTTGTATTTAAGCACATTTTGACTATTAAGATAAGGCATGTCCAGCTTTACTATCAGGTGCGGACAAGTGCAATGGACATGAGAAATGAAACCTGACTCGGCCGCTATGATGAAGTGGTCTGGGACTAAGACCAAAAATCGGAGTGAGAAGAAAGCGCCCCGGCTCACAGTGAAAGCCCATCCCGCCGCGCTGACGAATATCGTTAATACCCCTCATTAAAGAGTCTAATGAGAGCGCTAATACAATAATGAGTGCCGCACAGACTGGAGATCATGCTTTATATTTGATTATCATTGATGGATTTCGCAATAAAGAGAGTTAATAAGAGATCCTGAGATTGAAGTTGCTACCTGCATAGCAATGGGAAGGAAAGTTTTGGGGGAAAGTTTGACGGTTGTAAGTTTGTTTTCCTACTTTTACGTACAGAAAAAATATGCAGACAGCACTTTGAATCGAAGCAGCCTCCACTAAATCACTAACCATACTTTGCAATGGTAATGATCCTAAAAAGTTTGGTACAGAATACTGATAAAGTTCTTGCTAGATCCCTGGTGGTTGTTTGCATCTTTGCGCTAGATAGGAATGGTAAATGGTCACATTTATATAACGCTTTTCTACCTGCTTTAGGCACTCAAAGCGCTTTACATCAAGGAACCACTCACCCATTCACACTCTCATTCATACACCAGTGTACGCAGACACTGGAGGCAAGGTGGGTGAAGTGTCTTGCCCAAGGACACAACGACAGTGTGCGCCTGCGGGGATCGAACCGCTAACCCTAACAAGACGACCCGCTCTACTACTTGCGCCACTGTTCCCCTAGGAATGTATGCGATCTAATAATGGCTAAAGCTATAGCCTTTTGGTCTGAAGAGTTTCGAACTTGGCAGTGTAAGGGAAA
>OMNZ01015244.1:11028-23161 GCA_900303255.1 Lesueurigobius sanzi | reverse complement strand
ACAGAGAAAAAACAGTTGGTAAAAAGTTACTATTTATGATGTTTATTTGCTTCTTTACAATGAAAACAAGCTGCTGACCTGCTGTAATGTGTGTTTTTGTTTTAGTGGAATTCATATTTTCTGTCTTTCAACCTCAATTACTCAGGCCCACTATGATTTTCTTGAAAATGTTCACATCTACAGTATCCCCATAGACATTCATATCATTTGAGAGCAATATGAACATTTTAGACATTTTACAAGCTGTTAAAAGCCTTCCAGAGGATATGTGTACACAGCAGGGCTTAAGAGGTTAAAAGTATACATGTACAAAATACAAACATATGTAAAATACAGTTCAGTTATTTGAGCAGAAGAAGATACAATGAGTACAACATAAACTTGTACCTCTTCAATTGTCCTTTAAACACAGACTTATGGTCTATTTGAACCAGGTTAAATGGCAAGAGATTCCACTCTTTAATAGCTCGATAGACAAAAGTGGCTTTGAGAAAATTTGTATTTGCTTTGGGAATTAAAAAACGTCCTTCTGATGCATGTGTAGTGGTTTAGCCATGGATTATTGAGTTGTAATATTTTCCAAATTACGGTGAAACTAATGCACACTGGTTCTATAAGAGCAGTTCAGTGCCATAGGGGCAGCTTTATTCTGCATCACTTGCAGTCTGTCTAGATCTTTTCTTTTAGCGTTGGCCCATATAATCTGACAATAGTCCAGTTGAGAAATGTATTAAAGTTTAAAGTTCTTACGACGTGCTTGGCCATATGCACTGGCAGAAACTGACGGCATCTTCTTACTGCAGCTCAAGATTTTCCCAAATTTTTTGTCATGAATTCAATATGCCTTGACCAAGACAACTTATTGTCCAGATAGACGCCTAAAAGCTTCGCCTCTTACCTGTTCTATGGAAGTCATATCTAACACATTTAACTTTGTATTATGTTTCCCAATAAAAGAGAAAGAGAGAAAGAAGAAACTTGAGAACTCAATGAGCAGCAAAACATCTTCAATTCTAGTTTAGGTGACAGTTATATGAAAACCTTGTTGCATTTATCGATCAATGAAATCGTGAATCTATCTCTCCATCAGATAGAAAGGTGTGACTCCCTCATTCGTGTCTGGTCGGGTCACACATGCGCAAACAGGTGATCCTTGATTCCTGGGTGATTGGTATCAGAAAATAGCTCTGGTTTTTAAAGGAAATGAGAGGCTTGCGCTGACGTGGGAGTGTTGCTACAGGTGCTGCCGCTGTGAAGATCAAAATCAGTCCACTGTGACAACTTTGAGAAATGTGATTTAAAACATGATGGGTATTGAAGATCTTTAGGGAACAGGGCTGTTTACTGGTGCCATAAGTGCTAAATACAGGAAGAAAGGGCATTGTAGCCAACCCTACATGCATTATAACAACCGCTCTCATTATTTATTGAGGAATAGTTTGGAGCCTTTTTTTTCTAGTACATTTGAGAGTTTACACAACCATTAGTACATGTTCTAGACAATGGAACGGTTTTCTCTATACTTTGTTTTGTCCTGTTTTAATATAGCTTGTTTCCGCCTACCCTACTCTACACTGCTCTATTCTCCTCTACCTGCCTTTGAAGTGCTTCCATCAGCCCACTTTACTGCTACCTGGTACCATTTAGGCCCTGGTATGGCAATAAAGACAATAAAGACAATTCTGATTCTGACACACATTCATGGGTACAGTACCAGACCCTACAAAGTAATGGAAACAAAACCAAGCCGAGTAGAGTAGAGTAGGGCTGAATACGGCAGAGTAAAGTAGGGTAGCTATTAGTGTCTGCTTTGGTGTTTAAAAAAACAGCTTCATTTTGAACCTGTCTGACAGGCCTACAGTCTCTGGGTTCTGCTTCTGGGATGTCTTTGTCTGAATCTGGGTGCAGTGTGGGACCTGAGGCGGAGCTGGAGGAAGCACCAGGGAAAACTCAGAAAGATCCGAACAGACGAGACGTGTGGGACAGAGCACCGCACGAGGGACCCCTAACCTCGGGCTGCAAGAGGAATTCCCACACGATTTGTGATTTCATAGACTTGCAAAAATACATCTTGTAAGAAGCCAATCTGCTACGCCTCGGCTCGACTAACATGGAGTTTTGGACCAATCCAGTGGCGTTATTGGCAGGTAAGTAGGCAGGTTTTATATAGTTGCCAACAAGAAACACTTTTATTGATACTAAAAACATTATTGTGTTACCTAATTATGTAATTGCTTTAGTGCTTTGTCGCTTAGCTACATCTTGAGACTAGCTGTGATTGGCTAATGGGAGTGTGCTTGATCCAATCAGCAGCAAATATTTCACCACAAGTCCATCCTTTTCCTGAACGATTTAAATCGGAGTGTTTCCAGATTGATATTGCTGTGCTAATGAAATTTGAACCTGAAGCCACTCCACTGATACTGCCCCTCTGGCATCCCCATTTACCCTGGAAAGAATACAACAGATGGACGCTTTGAAAGAACTCAATCAATCAATTTATTTTTGTTTAACCCAACATCACAAGAGTTGCGTCACAGGGCTGCACTGAACAAGGAGTGACACAACTGTGGCCATTTTACTCTTCTTCATTGGCTATTCTAAGAATTCTAGGCCCACTGAATTGTCTAAAGCATATTTTTTTCAATAAAATGTACCCACAACCTCCAAGTCGTAATACAAATTTACAGTAAAACTGAAACTTGTAGCATATACATCACTGTGGCACATACAGTAGGAGCTTGTCCATTAGAGTAGTTCTCAAGAGGATAGTATATCAACCATGTCTGTCTCTTTGCATATCTGAGCTATTCAATGAACTATTATGATACATTATTGTCTTCTTGCTGTAGAAATCTTCAAACTTTAGCTCACACAAACACGTGAAAGTAAAATAACCTGCTTTCACTCAGAGGCATTGCTGATGGATGTATCGTGACAGAAGATGAAAAAGGCTGATTTCACTGGATTTGTTGAATCTGTGTTTGTAGTCCACGCCTTGAGGCCTGGAACAATTCGCTCAAGGCACTAAAGCCAGAATCCGGAGCCCCTTTCAAGTTACGTCTTGCAACATACTTTTATCAGAGAGTCCGCTTTGATTTTACCTTTAGCGAACATGTGTTAAAACGTCGTGGGACTGAACAAAATAATGGGAATTGAGAACTCTACAACATTCAGTGAATTTTATATCTAACAGCAGTAACACACAAAAAAGGGAAAAGTTTAGAGATATCAATTTGAAACTTTTCCTGTACATTTCTGACGTACAGTAAATATTAGAAAAAAAATGTGTTGCAAATAACCTGTATTACCATTAATAACACATCAAGCAAGGTGTTGATGTATGTATTTGTGTTGTTGGCATACTGAGGGGGCTTATTTAGGCTTCATATAAAGTACAAATACATGACAATAATGAATGAAAGACTTTATTTTGGTTGCTCTCATCCATCACATCATAACATTTATTGAAAGTTTTTTTGTTTTGGAATACACCAACTGGACTTAAAATTTCGACAGCGAAGGTTATTCATATTCATTCAGAGGTGCGCAAAATCTACCAATATTACTAACCCCCTGCTCCTACAAAGGCCGCGTGTTGTGTTTTAAGGTGTTCGCGGTGGACATTCCTCTGCTAAAACAGAGCTAAAAGTTCTCAAATCCTCTTATCCTTCTCATCCTCGTTATCCTGGCTACTGCAGCACGGGACCAGCACTACGCTAAACTCCGCCCCTTTTCCCCTGTGTGTGCATCTCCATGGAGACGCTGTCAATCACAGCAGCATGTGTGAAGTTTGAGGATAAAAACTCTGCGGATTATTGTGAAATAAGTCTTAAGAAGAAATGATGAGAGAAAGAGGACAGTGCCAGAGGAAGATGAAAATTTTAAAAACAAAATATAAAGAGATCAAGGATCTCTTTATGCAACAACGAAAGTTACCCCTTTTTTTCTTGTTGCTGTTGTAATTATATGACGTCACGCAATACACGCGCTGGATGACGCCCCCGCTCCTACGTCGTTGCTATAGCAACATGTCAGATCTGTCAATTTATGTGGCCCAGTCTGAACAGAGCCATGTCCGATTTGGACACTTGCTAAAACAGGGTGGACAGTTCAGCCCTAAACATCAGATAAGAGAAGGAATCAGATTTGAATCAGATTCACCTGCAGTCTGAACGCAGCCATTTTGTATTCAGCACAGATTTAGTATTCAAATGGTTTTTGAAAGCTTAATAAGTATATTCTGTATGTGGTTTCCAGCTGATCTCACAATCTATTATCACCCCCAAAAACTTGGACTCATAAACCCTTCCTATTTCAGTTCCAAACACAATTTAATGTTAGATTTTTTTTCTTGCAGGATCCAAAAATCATATATTTTGTTTTCTTATCATTAAAAGGTTTCACAGGAAAGGCTTGCGACCCACTAAAAACTGATTCCACAACCCAAGTTTGGGTCCCGACCCACCAGTTGAGAACCACTGGATTTTATTTCTTTGTTTCTGTTTGAACTCCACTTTAAATTTCAAAAAGGAAAACTCTTGAATCTTATCGCTCTTGCTCCACTCTCCAGGCCTGAGCTCAGATTTTGGGCCACTGCCCCGGACAATTCCAACCGAACCTTTTAGCCGTGCCATGCATTTCATTATGGCGCCTGTAGTTGATTGAGCTGCTCTTCTCAGGTAAAAATAGTAGCTGAGGCTCCAAGAGCAGTGAAAGTAGGACAAAGGCTCAGGGACTCTTTCATAAGGTTATAAAGTTGGCACCTCCATTTGGTAATGTCACTGACATGAGACAAGATGCCAATGAGGACCGATTTAATATTCTGCTGTGCCACAAACCTAAGACCTTACTTTTACTTTGTTTATGAAGCATTCTGAATGTCAGTGGGACTTTCCTAGTTATATACATTTTTGATGTCTGTGATTGGATCAATTATGACATTATGTATTGTCAAAATGTAATTGGTTTATACTGTTTCCTACACAAAGGCCAACACATCTATTATTTATTTGCCTTGTGTTTTTCAGTGTGGTTCACTGGCATCGGCCCACCATGTCAGTGCCTAATAATCCTGGCCATGTCTGGTGCACTGGACATTCTGTCTGACTCAGTCTGGTCTTGTCTCCAGCTCAAAATATCTTATTTTCAACCCACAAAAAATAAAATATCTTATTTCCCCATGTAACCGAATTGGTATTGTTGAAAATAACATTGTGGTTCATGATTTAGCTAAATAGCAACATTTTGATCATCACACATACTATCTCAAGGTTAACATTTTTAAACTTGACACTGCAACAACGCAAGAGCAATGGGCAATCTTCAGTAAGGTACTGAAGGATGAGCTATTGTGCATGTTTTAGGTTGATGGGGGGAAAGCGGAACACTAGAAGGCAAGACAAGTTTATTTGCAGAGCGCAATTTCTACACCAGACGCATGTGCGTTAAGAACATGCAAGGTTTGCTATTGTCTCGCAGCAAGAAAGTCCTGGGTTGGATCCACAAGTGCGTCTTTCTGCAGTTTGCATGTTCTCTCCATGTCAGTCAATTTTATTTCAATCAATCAATTTATTTTTGTAAAACCCAGTATCACAATAAAAGCGTTGTCCCATAGGGCTCACACTCATTCAAACACATATAATGCCCAAACAATGTAAAATCCATTTTATAGTCTTATAGATTAAGTCCAGTCAGCTCGACTCCTGACCATGAACGTGGCTCAACATCTGGACATGGGTCCATGGTTACGCTTGGTAAGTTGCCCCAGTGGCATTTAGTATAGCCAAAGTATACAAAGTATAGCCAAATTCACACACCGCCCCTGGGCTAAGTGCGGACAAATGGAGCCTGTGTATGTCATTCACACATGACAGCCACAGCTGGCTCGAAGCCGCCTAACAAGAGGCATTCACTCGCACCTGGTCGCACTGTGAGTAGACCTTTTGAAAAGCTGGATGAAGTGGAAATTTTTGCTCTATTGCTGCTCATGCGCCAGGTTTAAAGACCAAAGGATCATGCAAACATAATGTCATCGATCGAGGGAGCGACAGCGTGAATGTAAAAAACCCTTTGGCCACTCCCAAGAGGCTGATTAGCCAATCGCCGTGCACATACACATGTGGGACAGGTGCACACCGCACTGGTCCATTATGTCCGGGTTGGATCCGTGGATTCTTCGCATTCATACAATGGGGCTACACCTGGGTAAAGGCAGGGTGCAGGCCGCGTGGCACAGTATGTGTGAATTTGGCTTATGTGTTGAATGCAGAAGACGAATATGCCAACACCTCACTGCCAAATGTAATGTAGGGATAAGTACAATTTTCTTGAAATAAGTATGTTTGCCATTGAATTTAGTATGTTACAGCAATCCAGTGGGACATGCCTTTTGCACTTGAACTATGAAAGAACCTCTTATTGCACACAAGATTTTTTTTTTTTTGATTAAGCTAGGTTAAGGAATTATGAAAACAAGACCTTCTAGCTGTGAGGCGAGAGCTCTATCCACTCAGCCACCAATAAAGTACACTTCATAGTCCTGTATTTGGCCTCGACATGTGACCCATCTTTCAAGCGAAGGGGGATCACAGCTGTTATTGTTTATGTTTTATTGTTTTTCTCCTATTGTTTTGGGTTGAATGTTAGGTTATGTGAGGAGAACGTACAGTAGATTATCTGCTCATCTTGGCATCTGTTAGTGGGTGGGAATCATTAAGCAGTAAGTGAAAGTTTTATCCTAAATAGCTGAAGCATAGAAGCATTAGGGATTTGCACTGGTTTGACACGCAGGAGCCAAACTGCGATTCCTCTAGAGACGACTGGATCTCATTGAAATGCCAGTTGATTTTACCCTGTGCGTTCTGTCAGGCCATTTGAGGTGCCTCTTGTTTTGTTATTGGCCCATACATAAATAAAACTGAATTTCATTAAATTAAAATGCATCCCCCGAACCAACCGAGGCGATGCCGTTCATATCTGACGCGATTACACATTTTCGCAGCGTCAGCGTTTCCCCTCCTTCAGAAGTCTGCCTTTACATCAGCTTGAACCTCTGATATTTAATCTTGCCAAAACCAATTAGGCGAACATAAATCTGTATCAACTATTCCCACGTCAAGATAGGGGCCCCATCGGAGGCACGCGGCAGGAGTACGAAGTTAATTAATCCTTGCAATCAGAGGACTGTTGGAATAGGAATTGAACGCTGCCCCTCCCCAGACAACTGTTAACAAAGCTGTACACTGCTTATTAGTTTTGGAAAGTGCTTATCAAACACGGGGCCAAATATGAAGTGTACAGGCTTCTCACAGTCCTGCCGCACTTTAGTGGTGTGTGTTGCCATTGAGATGCAGTAGACTGAGATGATATTGATCAAACCCAGTGTGTAGTGAGTGAACAGGGCTACAAATACAACTTGGGTTAACACCAAGTTTATTGACAAGATTGCAACTTCACATTCAGATGCACATTGCTATATCTGAGTGAGGATTGGCAGTGTAAGGCTTGTGAAGTTATAACAACAAAAAAAAAAAGTGTTCAATATTAAAGCAGACGTGCATTGGTTATTTATTGGTCAGACCAAAAACAGAATGTTGACTAGTAGGAAAAAAAGTTCTTTACTATTGCTGCAGGAATCATCATAGGGCAGTAGAGTGAGGACTAAATGGTAGTTCTCAACAAGTAACTCAATGGAAGCATGGAAATGGATGACATCAAACAGGTGTCAGCCCAATGTTAATATGCCTGGAAAAATCCAGACTCACTCACTGAGCATTTGGGTCTGGTTATCTCAAATCATACATTTCTACAGGAGAGCAAACCTGAGCAAACAGGTAATGAGAGAACCAATCAGCAAAGGGCGGACATGCATGGTTATGGTGTTATTAGCGGAGCCGCATTGTTACATTATAAGTGCTCGCTATGAACACCTCACTGCAAACAAACTAATCTGATTGCACGGTTCTGTGAATATTCTCTTAATAATAGGCCTATTGAACTGCAAAGAGTTAAAAGCCAATTCAGGGCTCCAGACTATGACATTTTGGGTTAGTTGCGCCGGTGCACAGAAGATTTCCATTTAAGTACAGAAGAATATAAATAAGGGGCACAACATATTTAGAAATGCTCCTAACACATCATAGAAACAGGGTTCAATGGCAATACTTTTACAATAACAAACATGACCAGTCACTTAGCTGGATCATGTTTCTTCAGCCAGAACCAAGCGTCAAATACCATCCATCTACTGTATGTTCTTCCGCTTTATCCGGAGTCTGGTCGCAGAGGCAACAGTCTGAGAGATGCCCAGACTTTCCGATCCACGTACAGTTGCACACTTCCTTCAGCTCTTCCTGGGGGGCGTTCCCAGGCCAGCTTAAAGATATCTTTCCAGCGTGTCCTAGGTTCCCGGGGGCCATGACTGGAACACTTCTCGAGGGAGGCGACCAGGAGGCATTCGAAACAGATGCCCAAGCCACCTCAGCTGGCTCCTTTGGACATGAAGGAGTAGCGGCTCTGCTCTGAGCTCCTCACCCTATCTCTTAGGCTGCACCCAGCCAACTCATTTCCGTGATCTTGTCCTTTTTGTCATGACTCATACCATAGGTGAGAGTAGGAATGTAGGTTGACCGGTAAATCGAGAGATTTTTCTTTCGACTCAGCATCACTTTCCTTCTTCCTTCTTCACCACACATACACATACATTTACATGGGATGGAAATATTATAATTTCCCATGCATTTGGTTCTTCTGCCTCTAAAGTTGACGAATGAAACAAAGCACAGGCCGGATCACAGGAGTTGATGTTGGTCAAAGTGAGGTTTGGAGAGTGACTCTGTCTGTAACACAGTCTGTAATACATGTTACCCATAGCAACTTTCTCTAATATGCTCATTACACGCCGAGGGCACAACAATTCTCATAAACCTTTTATTTAACCTTGTTTAGTTGGTGGCATACATTACAATTAGACCCTAAGCTATAGATACAGGTCTGAGTCAAGTGGCTATAGGTTATAATCAAATCAAAACATAAAAACCCATACAGGCTGAAGTTGTCCTCATATTGTATGTGTTTCTCATCTCATCTCAGCCATTATTTTGAGGAGAATAAAAACAAAAAATGTGGATAGAGATGCGATATCAATAATGGGCGCGGATTGCAGAGGCAACAGTAACACAACATGAGCATTGGGATTGGTGACAGAGGTAATATCTTCAACATTGAGAGTTATTCTCGTCTGTACTGTAGAACTGAATGAATGAATTTTGTTGCAGCTTATATGAAACACAAGCTTTAGTACAGTTTATTTGTAACATATGGGAATAGTGTAATTATCACAAAACAGAATTCTGGTGTTAAAAAGAGTCCATTTGTCTTTGCTCAATTTGGCAAGTTTGATGGCAGCTATTGTTGTTGGCTTCATTTTGAACAGTTTTGTTTAGCATTGTTTGTATCTAACGCATCACAACTTTCTAGGTTACTGAAGGTAGTTTCTAGACTTGTAGCCTGTATGTAGCCCATGTCGAATAGACTTTTTGAGCTTATAGTGTTCTCCTCATCAAAAACATATGGAATGGTGTTTTGTTTCATTCTCATATTTTTCAGGTATTCAGTATCTTTAGTCCATCTCCCTCCTCAGCACACACTTCGACATAAATCACACAAAATAGTTCTCCGAGGGCGTAATAACACCCTAGAAGCACTTTGATGTCGTCGCAGTAATATCTTCACGCCTAGAGTGAGAATGGACGTTTTACTGCGCCTTACAATATACCACCTTTTATTAGCTTAGAAAATTGACAGGTTTAATTTTGTGTCACTATACTTGGATCGTGTAACTACTCATATAACCGTATTTAAATAGGGAAAAAGTGGATGAGCTTGGTGGCTTCAAACTTCACTCCCGTTTTGGTCCATAGGAATATGCTGGGAGAGGCTAATGCTAAAGCCCCGTTCAGACCAATCGCTCATGACGCTCATTCCTGAACGTGCAAATCTGCCAAAGACATCGCTTATAGACGCACATTGACACAGCTACAGCTTTGACATCGGACCCCTATGAGATTGATATAGTGTTAGCACCATTATTATCACTATCTCCAGTGGTGCTCCCGTTAAGCACCTGCCTGCCACACCAGAGGCTGGGGTTCAATCCCCAGTGTCTGCAACATTTATATTTTTTTCATTTTACACTATAATACTTGTGTTGTCCCATCACACGTCTCACTGACAAAACTATTTATTTTCATAATTTCTGATGTTCTGGGGTAAATCCATATGATTTGTGTCTGTATGTGTGTTCATAAGCACCAATTTGATGTTACCTGTGCTGAACTGGAAAAAGTTCAGCACAGGTGGATTCGAACTAGCGAGCTCATGCATCCAAAACGGGAGCTCTACCTTTGAGCTAAGAATTATTTTGTGATCAGGGCAGATTGGCAGCTCCACAGGATCTGCGCCTCTGTGTGTAATTGTGGAGGTTTATTTAAATCTATTTATTGAAGCGTGTTTGATTGAAGGGCAGTGAGCCGTACTTCCTCATTCAGAATCTGCCTTCTCCAGCTAGAGCTGGCTCCTCCTTCAACCTCCGCTGATGGCTTAGATGCGGGTAAAAACGCTCATACCGTCACATCATGCCGCTCAATTCGCACGAACGGCAACGCTGAAAGATTGACGCGCGTCATTGTACGTTCACATAAGCTTTACATGGAAGATGGCCGCGTGGTTGCGTTAGGTGTGTAGGCACCTTGACAGCATCTTCAATCTATTTACGGGACTCACGACACGCACAAAGACCAGATAGGTACGCATCAACTCGTCTAAGCTCAGGTAAGAACATATCTCAGTATGTAAAATAGTGGCCTATTCCTACAAAACATGTCAAGGCCTTGTCCACATGTTGCAGGGTATTCATAAAACCAAATATCCTCCGCCCTCAGTCTAGAAAATAATTTACGTTCAGACAACCTTGTTTAAAAAAATAAAATAAAATCATCCACACCCAACCGCATGAATGCGTTTTGATGCACATTTATTAGCATGCCAAATGGTGATGGTGATGGAGGTATTTTGTCGCAGGCAGTGACACTCGGCCACGAAAAACCCAGTTATTTATGACCACACGCAAACAGATGACTGGAGTTTTCCCAGATCTTCACTTTGGTCGGAGGTTTTACAAAACTTTGTTTTTAATGGTTGGAGTCTGCGGTTTAATGTGGATGACAGGCCAAATCATAGAAAAAATACCTTTGTTCTGTGAGACATATACATGTCGACAAGGCCTAAGTCTTAAGGAGCCTTCTCACTGAACCAAATTATCTTTCTCTGTCTGGGGCGTAGGGCAGAGTTCTGTCCCTGATCGTTTGTTCTTGTGTCACCTCCGTTTTTAAGTTACATCTTAAAAGCAAAGACCTGACAGATACATGAGCCTTGTGGTGTTTAAAAACAGCAAGCGGCACTAGCGGCTAAAGTGCATGGAGATGTAATTTCTAAATAAACTGTGCTTTTCTTTTGACACATGCATTCATATCAACCTAACACATTGTTTCCCATTTAAACAAAAATTCCCATAGTTTATTATTTATCATTATTACAAGTTTATGTTTCATGTTACACGAGTACACCGAAGAAAATTCCTAGTCTGTGAAACCTTCATTCACAGTGGCAATAAATATCTATTCTGATTCTGATAAATGGATAACACAGACTGGATTTTTGTAGAAGATTGTCAATGAGGCAATCTCCACATGGCAAAAGCTAAGGTAAGATAACCCCAACGTGCACTGTTGTCAAAGATACAGATACATAAATATTAGCTTGTTAAAATGTTGTAGCTTTTGGACAAAAGAAGAGTGATTGTGAATGGAACCAAGCTCACAACTCCTTGTGGGCTGACAGCATCTCTCTAAGCCGAAGATCGCTCAATACTAGCTGTACTCAGGGGCGTCGCCAGACATTTTTTACTGGGGCATTGGTCGCTAGAGCCCCAGTATGAATTACATTTTTTTTTTTTAACTTAACAGTTTTAAATAGTGTTGCCAAATGTACTATAACTATCATATTTAAATGTATAATAATTTAGACATTTGTTTGTACGATCAATAATGCCAAAAATCCATTTTGCTGCCTC
>OMNZ01015239.1:2522-15221 GCA_900303255.1 Lesueurigobius sanzi | reverse complement strand
TCTTCTTCCTCTGTCTCTCCTTCCTCTGTCTCTCTCCTTCCTCGCTCCCTCTTTCCTTCCTCTCTCTTCCCTCTCTCTCTCTCTTCCCCTCTCTCTTTCCTCTCTCTCTCTTCCCCTCTCTCTCTCTCTCCTTCTCTCCCTCTCTTCTCCCTCTCTCTCCTTCCTCTCTGTCTCTCTCCTTCCTCTTTCCCTCTTTCCTTCCTCTCTCTCTCCTTCCTCTCTTTCCTCTCTCTCTTCTTCATCTGTCTCTCCTTCCTCTCTCCCTCTTTCCTTCCTCTCTCTTTCCTCTCTCTCTCTTCCCCTCTCTCACTCTCCTTCCTCTCCCTCTTTCCTTCCTCTCTCTCTTCCTCCTCTCTCTCACTCTCCTTCCTCTCTCTTCCTTCTTCTCTCACTCTCCTTCCTCTCCCTCTCTCCGTCCTCTCTCTCTCCTTCCTCTCTGTCTCTCTCCTTCCTCTCTCCCTCTTTCCTTCCTCTCTCTCTCTTTCCTCTCTCTCTCTTCTCCTCTCTCTCCTCTATAGGGCCTCTTGCCTCTTCTATTGGTTTGTGAAGCTTTTTTTTTTAAATTACTATTAGTATCTTACTTTTCATAATGAACAAAAACGCGCTTACAAAACTGATGAAAAATGAACTGCTATCAAAACTGAACTCTTTCTTCCTATTTACAAGTCAATCAGAAACTGTCCTAGATGCATTGAGACCACATTGATAATGAAAGTAGACCACACAGTACCGCCACGCCGCTGCTTCTGCTCGTGCTCGCCACGATTTTGACACTTGTTTGCCTCTACTTGTTAGTTTTGTGGTTGTTTGTAGCGCTGTCTGCCGTTTATAACCAGGCCATACCTCCCCATGGGCCTCGCCTCCATCCCATGTAAACAAGTGTATACCAGCATCCACTTTGATGTCACAATCCGAGTTGGTTTCCCTTTTCTTACTCTTCAATATTTCATCCATTTCAGATCATAAACAGTGTGTCTTGCCATTTTGCCAAGTGTAGCCCATCGCTCGAGTGTATGGAGCATGCAAAAACCGGACAGTGTGTGATTGTGTGTTGATTAATTTGAGCTGCAGAGTGGACAGTTATTGTTCGGGGGCCTACAGAACCGCTAAAGGGCCCTTACACTGCCAGAAGCATGTCAGAAAGCTTGGGGGCTCATAACGCACACGCCGGTCTTTCAGTCACGCTGTGTTAAATGTGGGTCTGCCTCCCCCTTGTGGCTACTTTAATTTAATACAGGAGCACTTGATGGACCAACCACAGCTTCCCTCTTGCCTCTTTTCCAGCGCAATGAGGAAGATGAATATATGAATGCATAGGAAAGATTCGACAGGACGAGATTGTTGTTACAGTGTTTTATCAATCAGTTCATGAAACGTGCACATGGGGCCCTATGTGCCATCCCTGGTATGTTCCCCAGTACTATGTTCCCCGGAAGTATCAGGGAACAATAGGTACCTCTAGGCGCCAGAGGTACCTATGTTCCCCAGACGCTTAGCTCAGTGTATTGTAGCAGTTTTTTTAAGGTTAGGGGTTAAGATTAAGAGCGTTAAGGTTAGGGTCCAAGGTTAGGATTAGAGTGTCGGGGGAGCCAGAGGACAGCTTTTCATGAACGTATAGCCTAGTGGACAGAAACAGATAAAAAATATCTAGGCTAAAAGCTTAAAATTACATTACTCGCCACTTTTCAGTTGCCAGAAGACTTTTTTGTGTTTCGTCTGTAAGCTAATCACGGTTGCTTTCACATTCAGGGGTTAGCATTTTAGGTAAAAGACTTCCTAATATGTATTATTTCTATGCTTTAAGATGTGGCTGTATTTTGTGCCTCATACCTTGTGGTTGTAGTTGTCCATGTTACCTTGATAGTAAAAAAAAAAAAAAACTGCTTACATCATCAGTGACATCAGCTGGAGGCAGGAAGTGAGAGATTAAACTAAAACTAGTGATTAAGTTGTGTAAAACTACAACTAAAAATGTCGTCCTGTAGTGGCATTAGATGCAAGAACAAGAGGAACGACATTTGAGACGATAAAATAAGGTTTTAGCTGATATTTCCAACAACAGTTAGAGATTTGAGCTAACTGAGCAGTTAGCTTTGGGAGTTCAGTTCAGGCTCAATTTCACAGTTGAGTGACAAAGTTACATCCAAAATGGCATCGGGTGGCGTTTGTGTCACGTGACTTAAAAAGGAAAAGGATCTGGGCTACTTGTGGGCAATGTTTATTTACACTTGAGGAAGTAGACTTTATAAAATGTTTTTGGTAATATTTGACCATGGCTGTGTCCGAATGTCCACCCTAACCCCTAACTACTAATTTACTATATAGACCCGCACTGTATAGTAGACTATATAGTGGACTCATTTCAATGGCAATTCGGACACGTTTCTCTTCACTACTTTCTCCTGCCCACTGGTCACGTGACTCAAGCGCCGCTGTCATGTGATCTGAGGAGGAGAGATTGGGAGCAGACCGTCCAAAATGTAAACAAGACGAGTGCACTACATGTGCTGAAAATGTTCGCAAAACTCCACAAATAATGGATTTCTGTGCTCAAGACCGACCCAATTCATGACACACTTTATTATTTGGGGATATATATTAGTAAGATAAGTTTTACTCAACATGGATTTTACAATAAAGAAGAAAACAGCTTGGATTGTTGCATTTTGCAAGAGAAGAGAAGCTAGCGATGGGGTCCTATGTTCCCCGGGTCTGGTGTTCCCCCGCCAGACCCCTTTTTTGCTGAGCGTGTCCATGGGTTAGGTTTAGGTTTAGATAATTAGGTTTAGGGTTAGGGTTAGGGTACTCATGTTCCCCCGTCAATAGAAGTGAGGGAACACCGGGCCCGGGGAACATAGGTACGCACCCATCTCAAGCTAAAGGTAAGCAGCGAACGTTAGCATCTTTTCCTTGTAGCGGGTCATTTTTAAGGGTACTATGACAACAGCTACAATGGAAAAAGATAGGGATCTAGCTTTCCGCCTCCAGCTAAGCCCCAAATGTTTACAAATAATGAAAGGGTCTATAGGCTAGATGGGTACAGCTAATTTCTAAGTAGCTTAAGCTAGTGCACTCTGTTTTACTGTCCATTAACTGTGTGTCATCTTTGTTTCCAAACTGCTAAAAACCTTGTAGGGTGTGTGTTTTGCAACGTTAGCAAGCGAAGAGCCTACACGACTATTAGCTTTAGCTTATTTCTTTTGAAGCTCGACACTTGGTTATCCGACACCAACTTGCTAACAAGAAAACAAAACACCACTTTGTTTTTTCAATCTAGTGAATTCAAATAGAAAGAAACCGAAAGCTTGCACCTCTTTGCCAGAACGTCTGACCTTTGCGTGTTTTATTGGGCTACATATATACATATATATAGCTCAGTTTTTCAATTGAGCTCTAAAAGGATTATATATCCACCATTATACTGTGATTTAGGTCATTTTGAGGTAGAGGTTGTTGCAAATATTCACTTTGACCAAAGAAAGTGACGAAAATGTGTTATAACTTTGACAAATGGAAGAGATTTCCCAGCGGCCTGTCAATCAACATCTACACGTTTCCATTTACTTAATTTCTATCTCTACTTAGAGACCGGCGCAAACGTTACGACACATGCATTTCCTCCTGAACTCAAGAGAAGGGGCTGTAGTCCGAGTCCATGTTTCTCTCTCTTCTTATGTGGTGTTAATTGGGAGAGGTTAAACTGGGCCCATCAGGAGCAGAGTCACGTCAGTCTCACTGTTGAATATTATTGTAGCGATACGGCCCAAACGAACACAGCTTTGCATACTTTTGTTTTTCATGTATACCATTGACTTGTACACAAAACTAAAGTCCACATGGTTCATTTGCATAAGCTCAGAGAAACACGCAACTGTAAGGAAATGCGCAAATGTCCTGCTCAAGCATTCTGTCATTAAAAATAGAGTTTCAGACATTCTCCTGAACAAAGGTGGTATAGGACGTTTCGTTCTTCATCCAAAGAACTTTGTCAGCACTGAGCAAACTTACGCCAGTGGCTCTAGAAAGGACCAGTAGGCAGAGCTTATCTGTAAGGAAAACCTTTGCTCTAAGGGTTTTTCTCCAACCTTTAGAACAAAGAGAGGTGGGACTTCAACTACAGAGTACAGATGAAGACTGAAGAATCTTTGCCTACGAGTGCTATGGTACCAGCCTCATGAGCACACTTATAGTTTACAAACCTTGAATTGGCCGATAGAAAAGGAAAATCTTGGCTATTATGGCTATTAACCTTATCATACGTTTTCTGAATTCTCTGATAGTCCACTTTTTCCCCTGTAAAGTCATATCACATTCTGCTTTTGAGCGTTGTCCTTTTGAAACATCATCAAGCTTCATTTTTATGCTTTCACTAATTCCTCTCATCTCCATATCACAGAATTTAAAAGCATACAAGTGACTTCTAAAAATCCCCTGGCAAGTGGCTCTTTCCCCGTGTTCCAAAAGATCAAATAAAAGCACTCTTATTACCATTCTCCCGAGACGCGGCAGCGGGATCTAATATTTGCTTGTCATTAATTTTGTTGTCCGTGCTTAATCAAACAAATACCTTATGAAATTGTATTTAGGGATTTGTTATTTGTTCAAGAGATATTTGCCTTTGTTCTTGCGCGGTTTTGTCGTGCTCCCAGACATTACTAAAGTATCTATGTCTCTGTGAAAAGGGGGGGGCATATTTGGTGTAAATCTTAGCAGCCGGATAGGACAATAGAGCATGTGCGGATTAGGCCTATTTAATAATACGAACACAAAGACGCTCTGTTCTTTTTAAAATCTTTACGGGATTTCATAATGTGTGTGAATTGGCGTGCACAGATGCTATACACGTCGATACCACTTCCACACATCCCCGCATCCGTTCCCATTGTAATTCCTTTAATTAAAGTGATTTTATTCACAGGCACACAGCTGGCACTGGCTACTTTTCCATTAGCCATCTGAGTGGACGCCTCGTTCAGCCGGAGGACCCGCGCCGGGGCGACTTCCTACGGCGCGCACAATACTATTTTCATCTCCCAGCTGAGTTTGTTGTGTGTTTTGAATTTATTAATCATTGATTTTAATGTGCCGCCTCTTGACAGTGGCAGCTACCCACGCATTAATTAATTCCCTGCTTCCTGTGCCTTACAAAATGGCATTTAAGAAACAATGAGAGGTCGGCTAGTGTTTCCTCTGACCTATAAACGGAATGCGTCAAAAAAAAAAAGAAGCAAAATGTCGAAATTTGCTTTTATTTGTTCTCCCCTCATGGATGTTATTACCTTTCCCTTTTTTTGTATTTTGCCGAGGTTATTTTAGGTCTATTGAAAGAATGTGCAAATACACTTGTGTCACCTTTAATATTCCGCACGTCATTTTGCGAAGCCTTTGCTTGAGATGCAATAATGTCTCTTTTGTCAAACCCGCTTCCCTCCGTGCACCTGCTTTGCATAACGGCATCTGCCAAGGAACACTCTCAAAGCAACTGTGCGTCTTAAGTTGGGGGATAAAGGTGCGTCGCCACCAACAATAGGTACTCCTGTGTTTATCCTTTGAGGTCTTAAACAACTATGTGTACAAAGATTTGCCTCGTGCGAATTGGCTCGGAAATAGAAAACGGCAGATTAGATCTTAAATTAAGCATATGGTGCCGGGAATTTGAATAGAGTTGGGATTTGAATGCGTTTATGGAAGTATAGTCTTTTTTTTATTTATTGAGCAGACCCGGCATTGTTCATCCATTTAAATGAGTGACTGGTCGGTTGTGTTTGAAGAGATAAAAGCGCGCTCCCGTAATCCTTATTGACACTCCGGATGCTTAAAGACAGCTATGGCTAAGTCGCTCCCGTTGCCCTGCCCCTCGGAAAGACCTCATCCCCTCTTCACACCGCGTTGTTTAAAGCTAAAGATTTCCTGACAGATTGCTTTCAACAAATTGATTAGCACATGTAGGGAGAACTTATCCAACTACGTTTCCTTTTTTTCCCCCCGCTCTCGCTCCAAATGTTTGTGAGTGCCTCCCCCCAAACTGCAAAGGTAGACATGGGGGCGCTTATCATATCCTTCAAAAAGAATTTCTGCTAAAATGAGAAAAAGCAAACAGTCATAACCTGGTGGCATTCAGAAGGAGCCCCGTGGAGCTCTGGCAACAAAACGGCAAACAGTGCTGACAGCTGCAAAAGATAATGCACTCTCGCTTCTCGGCTCACCTCTATCATTCTCCCAAAAGCTGTTGTGTGGCAAGAGAAAAGTAAATAGATACTCCGCAGACACACTCTCACTTTAAATATGACAGAAAGTGCTTATGCCCCACAGAGCAACAAGCAAAGGCTTTGTCAGGCATAGGTGTATTGTGAGAACGAGATGGAATTACCATGAGGCCAGTGGAGTACCTGTAGAACGAATGCCCCGGTATATTCTTCAAGGATCACAATATTCAATGGAATTTAAAGTGGTAGTCTCTGTAAGTTTGCAAAATGAGGAGAGAAAGATTTTGAAAGGAAGCACCCACCCCTTCTGATTGGACCTGAAAGCCTCTGTTTGGTCCCCGTGCACAAAACTCATTTCATTGGTCCACACAAATCCTGCAAGACACTGAGATCAGCAAAGGGAGGGACTTAAAAAAACAAAATAGTGGGTAAAACCATGACAGCAGAACCATATTAGTCCTGTGCTCAGGTCTCAGAGAATAGACAGTAACGTGGACATAGGGTTAAAAACATCATCTTGGTTCCCAGTACTATTTTTTTATTTGAAATAATGTTGATTTAATGATGAGAGACATTGACTCTGATATACAGGGGACAGGGCTGGTGAGGAGTTTGCCTGAAGCTCCTTCTGCAGCAGCAATGGAATGACTTGAACAACTCTGTGGTGCTGCGGTGAACACACTTTGAGCACAGAACGACTCAAGCAGAACCAATTCAATGTTGGATTAAGAACTTCAGAAATGTGGGGGACAGTTTTGTGTTTTAGTGAACAGGATTACCCAAAACTGTGTGTATGAAGTGAAATACCACTCCAGGTATGTTTTTGATGAGGGGAAAACATTAGAACATGGTTTAAAAGTTGATTTTTGCAGCATATGCTTCCTTTAAAGAAGCTCTACAAGCCTCTTCATGGCCGAGCACCAAAGTGCATTTCTGACATGTTAATGGGACGTAAACTATCTTTGACTCTGAACCTCTTCTGCTCGTGCCCAGAGTCAGAACTAAACACAGTGAGGCTGCATTTCAGGTTTATGCAGCTCTTATCTGAAACAGTCTTCCTCGAGATGTGAGACAGGCCTCATTTCTGACAATGCTCAAATCAAGGCTGCAAGCAGTTCCTTAGCTGTGCATCTGTATTCTTTGCTTTTATGTGTTTTTGTAGTTATACTTTAAATCTATGTCACATTTATCTGTGCCTATTTTGATCTCCACAAATAACCTTGTCTTGTCCGTTACTTAAGACCTGTTTCTCAGCTGTGATAGAAAACACTCCCATGCAAATGCACCGTTTGACACATTCAATTAGACTCTTGTGATGGAAATGATTGGTGCTTTGAAGAGCAGCCGTCACTCCCTCTGTTACTGCACCTACGAAGCCCTAAAGCAGCTTGGCCTTTCCCCTCTCTCCTCCCTGTCCTCCGGTTTTTCTGACAGAAAAAGAGATCCATCGATCCCTCAGCAGCGATCGTTCAGCCCCGCTTACAGGCCCCGCCCCCATCCTCACATTGTTTTTATGTCATCTCTCAGCCCTGTTGCCATGGCGCTGAAGATGGCACTTCAACCCTTGTGCTTAATGATCTCTTGGATGATCGCCTACTTGTCAAGCATTCATGCCCCGTTCTGTGGAAATGCAAGACGCTGAGGAATGAGCAGAGGAGGGGAGGGCTGGCTTATTTGATTGTCTCTCTGCTTTGAGCTGTGAGGGACATTGTGTGATTTTTTCCCCCTGAAAATCTCTAAATTAAGAGATAAACAAATATTAAAGTTGCTGTATAACAATAGAACGGATTAGACTTAATCACAGTCAATTCAAGATCTACTGTATAAAGTTACTTCAATGGCAATTAGAAAATTGTAGTAAGTGTAAGTAATTCAGGGGCGTGAATAATGTCTTGCTACAGCCTACTCCTTTTGGGCATTGTGGTGTTGTTTTTCTATTAGTGAATATTTTGTTTTGGTGATAACCTTTTATTGATAAGATTGATAAGAATATTTATTTATTATTATTATGATATGTTATAATTATGTTTATTTGATAGGGACAGAACAAAAAGCATTGTTACAACAATAGATGCCATGTTCATAGGCCATATAGAGCTAACAGCTAATTTGCTGATCTGGTCCCCAAGACACAAAACAAAAGCAATATGTCATGTGTTTTGACATTAGTTTTGAACTAAGCACAAGGTTCAGCAAATGTTACCTAACACCTCAAAGAAAGAAAGAAAGAAAGAAAGAAAAAAAAGAAAGAAAGAGCCTGTTCTAGAAGGTAAACAGCTAAAACTGCTTAATAATAATAATAATAATAATAATAATAATTAAAAAGTCATGTTATGTTGGGAGATAGGATGAAATCATATTTAGAGGTGGTCTAATGTTTTATGTGAAAAACCCCTTGATATTAGTGCATATTTGACCTTTAAGTGGCTGAATGAGTGCAGCATGGCGCCTTTACTTTAAGCCCACAGGTCATGTGGAAAAGCAAGACCTCCGGGGTGGGGTAGATACAGTACGGGTGAATCTGAGGAAGACAGCATAAAAGGTCAATTACTAAATGTTGTTACTGTGAAGCACTTTGGTCAACTGAAGTTGTTTGTAAATGTGCTATACAAATAAACTTGAATTGTATTACGCACTAATATCAAGGTTTTATTTTCACATAAAAAGTTACATAGCACATATTTAAGTTTAAATACCTTCCCTTTGAAAATGTTATATACAAAATATACAGTATATAACCTTTTTAACCAGCACACACGTCAGCTAAAAAACAACCAAAAACAAAATATGACCCTCATCCACAGAATGGGTGTTCTTAACCTAGAACATCATTGCCGGGTGCTTTTTACCTGAGCAAATAAATGTGTGTGATTTTCATTATGCTGTGTTTATCTGAGTGTCATGGGTCTCTGGATAGCTTCAGCATTGTCTTTGGCATCTTTGATGGCATGGGTGTTTCCTAATCCTAAATAAAGTAGATTTTGGGTGGATTCTACACTGCTGAAGCACCAGGGAAGTCTCAAATATCCCAGGAATTGGTGGACCAAAAACCAAGTTTCCATCTTCATTATTATTATTTTTTTAAGGAATTTTCTGTTCCCAAATTCCTAATTTTTCAGTAATTTTGGAGCATTTTTATATGGTCCCCTCATTTGTAAGACATGACACAGTTTAAAATAAAAGAACACTACTCAAATCATGTATTGCCATGTTATATATATTTTGATGACAAGTACTTTTTATTGGGTGTATTATCTCTGGTAAAAATCACCCAGCGTTAGTGATGGTGTTTTGAATTTGAGCGATACTGTTCTAGGGTTAAGCCTTTCCACGGGTTAAAAAAAAAAAGCTGTCCTATATGCTTTGTTTGTTTTGTTAGAGGGGGGCTCATTTCTAGGTAAAAATCACTATTCCAAATGACAAAATCTCAAAACCAAGGTATTCAGAGTTGCTTTTTCAGTGTCAGAGGGAGACCCACATCATCGGAGGGGCACAGAGGCTCTAAATTCATTTGAAATGCCAGTCGCACTGTGTGTCTGGAGTTTTGGCCGTTGTCCCCTTAAGTCCCAAGGCAGGTGGTGCAGAAGGGTTTGCCACATTCTGTAAACTCCATCACATTAAATGTCTCTTTATGTACAACTTTAAATACAGTACATTCCAAGTGCTCACATTCTCCAGTGTGGTAAATGCTGTAGCTACAACAGTTTTTCTCTTTCTCTATATCTCAAAATAATGAGTTAACAAAGAAAAATAAAACATTTTTGGCATCTTTTTTAATTGAAAGAAAAAAAACTGCATCTTATTTTTTTGTATGCGAAAGCACATTCTACCAACTTAACCGCCTCACACAGCTATTAACCCTCCTCGGTCACGAATCTTGGCCCAAGCGCTCAGAGTGAAACCTTCAAAAAGCCAAAATAAAGCCAATTTGTTTTCATTTCCTTTTGTTTACTTCTGCATTACTTCAGAATCCTTCCCCCTTTTCCTGGCAGTTAAGCAAAGGGTTGAGAGATTACCGCTCATATATAAATAGCTGCCATTGATTTGACTAAGAGAATACTTTGTGTCATTACCAAGGCAGAAAATCCTAATTTGGAAATGGGAACACAAAGCAAACTCGGGAGCGGAGCGTCGCAATTCATATCCATAATCCGCCATATTGCATGAAATCGGGGGTGTCATGTTACAATGGTTGATTTTAGTCATCGCTGAGATAGAGACAAAGGTAGCGCCCCGAGCCATCATGGCGGTGCTACTCAGTAAGGGAATGTGTCATTTTATTATGTTGTATCTGGCAACCTCCCTCTGTGCTCTTGGCTGCGGCGGAAAGGCCTGGGAATCTAAAACAGAAGCCAATGTTAAGAGTTAAAGGGGGATAATTTATTTATCTTAATTTTGGGGTTCTGGGTGTGTTTGCTCTTTAAACATGGAGTCAGCTGCAACAAAGAAATAGTCTAATCTACACATTACCTTGCTTTACTACACCACTGATTCTACTCTCTATTCATTTGAAATTGTGACTTCAGCATCAATTTTAGATCTATTTATTGATTGATTGTGCTTTGAACCCCAAAATAAGTTTGTAAAAGGTTTTTTTTTCCAAGTCATACAATTTTAAATTCTCAAGCCATCTGTCCTGGGTCGCTGCAAATATTTAGCCTTGTATATCTCAAGAGGCTTTGTCAGCAACTAACTGTTTCTGAATCTGGTAAGAAGGGGTTTAACTTGGATCCACAAATAAAGATAAAACCAACCTGATGCTAAAATAAGAGATAAAAGAGAGTACCAAACAAAAGCCACATTTCGACCAATGAGTTAAAACAATAGAGGGACAAGGTGTATTAAGCCTCACTTTGGAAATTGTCCACGCTTATGGGTGAAATCAAAATGGCGCAACTGGCTCCTCCTCCAGTGGATAGTCCTAAAAAGGGTAAAAGAGGTGTGTCTGGCTGTATCTCAGCCTCCTGGGCATGTAGTTTAGCCATAACCGCGCCCTCTCTGCTCCCGCCCCGTCAGCACGGTGCTCTGTTAGCCTGTTAGCCTATAGCCGGGAGCGTGTGACGTCACAAATCATTAGAATGAGCTTCATTGGACATGCAAGACTTTAAAATTCCAGTTAACAAAAACTAACAACATTAAAGACTCCATTTCCCTCTGAGCATTATCACAGAGGGTATAGCTACCTTTAGAAATAATAAAAGTATTAGGAGCTGGGCTGTAAAGCTGTTTTTGACACGTGTAAAATCACCATAGGAATACATGTTATGAAGGTCTTTTTGGAGCCACCCCTAGTGGATAGAGGCGATATTGCAGCAGTGTCAGCACACAGCCTGACGGTCACAGAGACGGCCCATTCTCGCCCATTGATTTCGACTGGGGCAGAACAGTTCAGGCCACATGAGAGCGGTTCACTTGTGAGGGGATCAACCCACACAAGTTTGCGTTATAATAGTAGTTAAGACAAATGCTCTGGAGCCTATTCGGAGTGGCCATCAGAGGGCGCAGTGGAGCTACGTTCATGCCGGTAAAGCAGAGGAAGAAATATGTTTAGCAATTTTTTATTACACCTCTCTGCCACTGCACAAGTGTTAACAACTCATTATGCTAATATAGTGTTAGATCTCACTAAATGCCTTTCTAACATATATACACGTTTTTTGTAATTATCAAAGTGAATCTCCAGCCTTGCTATCAAGCTAGCTTTGCTTTGCTACAAATTTAGCTCAAATTTAAGTTGCCGTTCTCACAGAACACAGCACTAACGCTTGGTTTAATATGATCAAGTTAGAATTGTTTGTACTTTTAGGCTTGTATTTGTTCAAATGCATTTTTCCATCTAAATCCTACATGTCTGTGCATATGAGAGCTTCCCCCCTGACTCCACCCAAACCACTCCAACAAGCAAACGGCTCCAGACCCCAGTCCTGAAGTGGTCTGAGTTGGGAGAGGCTTGGACCCCGCTTTGGGAGCAGTACGGTTTGTATTTGGCTGTTGAAACAACAGCAAAACGGTCCACTCCGTCCCATTCCTTCCCTGTTGAAATACGGCTAAAGCCACTTGAAAGTGAGAAAGGAAACAGCCATCAACACTAACACAATCATCTGCAACCCAAAGATAAGGTCAACTTGGAATTTTTACCCTTTTTTGTAGCAATTTCTACTGGCTACAAAAGATACTTAAAATCCCCTCTGATTTTGTATCAGTTATGTAATGTAGAATTCATGTTTTATGCAAAAAAAAATCCTTACCTCTGAACGCAAAGATTAAACGATACAAAACTACAGCAGATACTGTATGAGTGAATGTCTCGCCTTAAAATGTCCATATTAGCAACAAAGAAATAAGGTATTCAAATGTATATGCTCCATTTGTTGACTGCTCTTTTCAATCTTTAGAGGGTGAAGAAGTCGTGCCTAATCACACATGACTGGGGGGAGATGATGTGTGCAACAATAACCCAGCCCCCCCCCCCCCCCCCCCCCCCCCCCCCCCC